>JAOEHY010031779.1:0-13996 GCA_025447955.1 Psilopsiagon aurifrons | reverse complement strand
GCCGCCCCCGCCGCCCGGGGGTGCCGCCGAGCCGTTGGCCGCCGCCCAGCCCGACATCGTGGCGGCCTACCGGCTGCAAAAGGAGCGCGACTTCGAGGATCCCTACAGCGGGCCGCCTCCGCCCGCTGCCCCCGAAGGGCCCCGGTACGTTTCGCCGAAGCACCGGCTCATCAAGGTGGAGGCGGTGGAGAAGGTGCCCTCCAGCCCCCCGCCTCCGCCACTGACGTCCGCAGCCCCCAGCTCGCCGCCAGCCGGCCCCGAGCTGCCCGACGAAACACCGCAGGAGGTGAGTGTCCCGGCACGGCCCCCCTGCCACGCATCCTGGAGTGCCCCAGCCCCATGGCTGGGGGGATGCACTGGTTCACCCCGCTGGATCCTCAGCACCCGCTGCGAGGAGCGGGGCCAGGACCCCTGGAGCAGGTGGACTCCAAGCGCCGGGAGCCTGCGGCGGCAGGAGCCACGGCCGAGCTCCGCGGGGGCTCCCGCTCCACGTCCCCTTGGGTCCGGCAGCACCGACATGCTGGTCACACGTCAGCAGCCGCGGCGCTGCCAGGCGGCCCCGGCTTCTCCTCCGACTCCCGCGGGAGGCAGATAGGATCCTCAGCAGGAAGTGTCGCTCACTGAGGTGCGGGAGCCCTGGGCCCGCCGGCCACCTTCCCCTTTCCCGTCTTGGCGTTTCCTTGCAGCCGAGTGGTTTCATCTCTGCAGAGATGAAACCTCCAGCCGGGGAAGGAGCCCCTCATCACAGGACTGTCTCCAGCGTCCTCCGGCGCTGGGGCCAGTGTCTCTGGGCCTCCTTCCACTCTTTGCCCAGCGGCGCGGATCTCCCGCTGCCCGCTTACGAGGACTTGCCCGTGCCTAAGGCGGGCTCCCCCGAGCTGCCGTGCTGCTTTGTCAGGGAGCTTGAGCGCCTCTTTGTCTGCCCCCTCCCAGCCGGCTTTTCGGGGACGGAAAGCGGAGCCTGGCTCTGCCAGTGTTGAAAAGGACGAGAGAAACGTCCCCAGCGGGCGGCAGGAGCCGGGGAGAAGCTCTCTGTAGGGAGATAGGCTCTGGGCGGCACAAGGACCCGGCTGCGGCCGTCGGTGTCGGGCCTCTTGGCGGAGAGGTTGGTGCTGGGACTGCGCAGATAAAGGCAGGAGCCCGCTGGCGCTGCCGCCTGCAAGATGGGGCTTGTCGAGTGAACTCCAAGGGATTGCAGATCTCGCTGGTGGAGGGTATGGTGGATACAGTGATCCCGTCCGTGGCCCTGTGCTGTCAAGCAGCATGATGAAACGAGCACCGGGCAAACTCTGCTCGGGAGCATTTTAAGCAGGTAGAAAAACTTGTCGCTGGTGGATCTTGGAAAGTTGCTAATACCGACCAGTTGCTTTTAGGAGGTTTCTGGAGAGGCCTGGCAGAAACCTCCTTTTGAGCCAGGATCCTGTAAACTGGCCACTGAGGGCAGCAGAAGAGGAGGGCACACTGGCAGAGGGGACCGGAGGTGCCATTGTGGTGATGTGTGGTTTGCTGCATGGTTTTTCCAGTGGAACACGTGCTGTGGGATCAGTGGGACCAGGAGGAAGTGGTGGTCATACGAAGGACCCAGGCTGTGATAGGCAAAGGGGTGAGCAGGAGCTGCAGGAAGTGGATACTGCGACTGTACAGCCAGGTGTCTGCAGGCTGGAAAGAAGCTGGGAATTTTAGAGAAAAGCCAAAAGCTGGGATACTTTTTTGGAAATCTCGCTAATAGCACTAGGCCAAAGAAGGCCTCTCATGTTACCCAAGGTACCTGGTGATTAATCTCCTGAACTGCATGTCTCTGTGGAGGGGAGGTTTCTAATTCTTCAGGGCTGCAGTACATGATGGACACAGGCAGAGCTGTGGAGGCTGGGTGAAGCTGGACATAAGGTGGGAATATTTGATAATGCATGGAACTGTCCATTAGAACAGTTTTCCTGGAGGGCTGTGGAGTTTCCACAGTGAGGAGCATCTTGGGCTTGAGCAGTCTTTGCAGCTTCTGTCTGCTGGCCTTGACCTTGGGCTGAGCAGTGGGAGGGCTCTCCAGTTGTTGCAGGGTCATGGTGATGACCTCTGGAGGTGGTACAAGAGAATGATGATGCTTGCTGGGGGGTTGCTGATGCCTATGGCCCTTGCTCTTGGAGGCAACATCATGTTATCCTAGAGCAGGGAAGGCAGGATGGCCTGAAGGCTCTGCTGAGCTCTTTAAGCCAAGATGATGGTTGTGGCAGGGGGCTCTGTGCTCCCATCCTTAGGAAGAGGTGATGGGCACTGTTCCCTATGTGTTGTGGGGTCTGGGACTCCAAAAAGACCTCAGGTGTAGGCCTTGAGTTGTGGTGACACTGAAGCTGAAGGGAGAAGTACAATTTTAGGTAGAAGCAAGACTGCTGGAGCAGAGAGTTTTTTTGCTAATGACTGACAGTGAAAATCACCCTAATAAATTGTGCAGCCCTTCCAGGCAGGGAGACTGAAGATTGGCAGAAGTGGAAGGAGCAGCTGTCAGTTCCTGGTTGCATGATTTGGCTGAGCCTCTGTAGTTTGTGATATGGGCTCTGCACTGACTTTGGGGGACTCACCATGTTCCCTGGAAGCCCTGTGTTCACTGTAGCTGTCCTATCTTTTCTGGAGAATTGAAGACAGGGCAGGAATATCTTGGCAATGGCACCCTTCCTGCGTGGGCCATGTGTTACTTTGCCATCATAGCATGAGTCACATCTTGCTGACTTGCATGGAATCTGCAACATCTTGCGGGGTTGCTCTTGGAATGAGCTCTGCAGTGGCTTCTGCTCCATTAGAAACACTTGCTGGACATGCTGGGGACCAGCACAAGCCCTTCTCCATCTGCTTGGTCTAGGCAGTGCTTTCACTGTAGCAGTGGGCAACAGGCTGGCCCTGTATTTCTCATGGATACCCTGGAGGGGTAGCGAGGTGGATACTCTGGAGATTTCTTCTCTGCTGTGTTTGAATTGTGTGCAAGAAGCAATGCCACCAGGATGCAGTGGGGAAAGTTGTGATGAGGGACCTCCCTGCATTGGGGACACCTGCGCCCATGGCACAGCATGCTTGGGGACTGGGTTGGGGGTCTGCCTGGGGACATGGGGACATCTTTGTCTTGTGCCCACTGTACCGGTCACTGGTGTTTTTGCTGGGCGCGCAGGGTCGGTGCTGCGGGGTGTGGGAAAGGCTGGCCAGGAAGCTCCTGAGCGTGTGTCCTTCCTGCAAGAGCCTCCCTGAACTGAGTCATCGTGTGGGATGTGGTACTGTCTGCCCTGCGCTCCTCCTCCCATGCCATGGGTGCAGCCTTGGGCTCCTTGCCTGCCCCAGCTAGCTGCGGACCAGACCTTTTTTGGAAGGCCAGCGCTATGTTTGCTTTTGGGTTTGGCTTTGGCATCCACTTATCGCCGAGGTGCAAGAGATATGAAACTGGGAGATTTTGCACCTGACAGAGTGAATGAACTGGGTTTATATGTAAGTTAGGGCAGCTCCAACATTAAACACAGTAATCTCCTGGGGGACCCCAAACATGCTTTATCCCCAGGGCAAGATGGGGTGAAGAGCTCCAGCTCTGCTGTGGCATCTTGGAGAGCCACTGTCTGCCACATTCTGTGGTGGGCAGCATAAAAACCCAGTGATGATGTGGTCCGTCACCTTAATGTTCTTTTGATTTTCTTTTTTTTCCTTACTGTTGGCATAAACAGTAGAGCGAGGCCAGCAGGGATCTGGGTGTGCATTGCCACAGCAGATAAATGCATGAGAAACTCGTGTGTGCAAGGAGGATGCGTTTCCAAGTGCCAGAGGTGCCTGGCTGCTCTCTGACGGACTGGTCTGCACTAAGAGCTACCCTGGGATGGTGGTTTTGCATGTCAGGCTTTTGCTTTGCGCCTAAATAGTTTCAAATCTAATAGAGCTTGTGCTGTGTATGAGCAGGCAATGCATTGATACCTAGGCATCTGCATGACGTGCTTCGATAAGCTGGGTGGTGAGTGGCTCCCTCTGTGATACGGGAGGAGAGCGAAGCATGGAAATGCCTGGTCTTTGAACAAAGCAGGGGATGTCTGGGGCACCCCACTGAGCTGCTCTGCCAGTGACCATGGCCCCTGCACTGGGGCAGCGCTCTGTGCACTATGGCTGCCACAGGGAGCTTTGCTTGGCTTGTGAAGTCCAGTGCTCAGATTAGGAAATGTCAGAGGTGTAGTTTCCTGGCAACTTTAGTTTGACCCCACATGCAAGGGCATTAGGATACAATCGGTAATTAATCGGTGATCCCTGCCATTTTCCCCTTAAGAGCCCTCACCCATTCCCAGCACTGGCTGCAGCCTCCAGCCCCTCCAGCCCCTCCAGCCTCAGAGCCTGGGTTTCTGTTCTCACTTGCTCGATTATACATCCCGAGGTTGTAGTGCTCCTGCAGTCAGGAGTTGCCTTCCCACCTTTTCCATGGCTCTGCACAGTAGTATCTGACCATTTAAAAACTGAATGGATTTACATTCTTAGCAGCCTACAGTGGGGAGACTTTGGTGCTATGAAGCGGTATCCTTGAGATAGTGGAGGAGTTTGCCAGTGTGGCAAAACCCCATCAAACCTGGGGGGCTCAGAGACTCATACCCTTGATCTGAGCCATTTGCTTTGGGTCTGAGCTAAGCCCAGCAAACATGTCTTGGCTGTGTAGAGCCTGTCTGATTGCAGAATGCCTCTGTATCCCCTGGCAAGTGAAATACCCAGTTTTAGGGGTCTCAGCAGAGATGTGTTTGAGTTCTCCGCCATCCTTTGCTTTCTAGACCTGGAGGCATCTGAGTGGGGACCACTCTGAGCTTGCTGCAGCTTGTGTCCCCCTCCCTTGGGAAGCAGGACCAAAGCACTGAGGAAGTATGGAGAGCGCTTTCCTCTGGTTGGGGAGGGTGACTGTTGTGTGCAGAGGAGTCTTTTCAGCTTCTGAGCTGCTTTGCTGGTGCCCTGTCTTGTCCGAAGCTTCTCCCTATTTGTGGGATGGGAGAGGGAGGGTCCAGGACTGGTGCCAGCAGCAAGTCAGGTCTATGTCTTTATCAAAATGCATGTAGGAAATGTTTGTGGCAAGCTTGAATGTGGGCAGGTTGGGCTTGGGATGGGAGAAATGAGCAGGCAATCCTTTTCTGAGTCCTGGAGGGTCAGCAAACTGTGTTTTGCATCTCCACATCATGCTTGGAGCCACAAGAGCTCTTTGCAGAGGGTATGCATCGGTGCTGCATCACAGGTGCTCATATGTTAAGTCCATGTGTCTGTGTGGGTTGGGACACCTGCCCGCATGCTCCTGCCTCCCTTGGCACCAGTGCGTGTGTGAATAAGCGCACAGGGGACTGTGCTCTGCGGGTGTCGTTGAGGTGGAGCAAAAGCCTTTTTGCAGCTTTCCAAGCCCAGTGGGCCTCCAGGCTGTTTGGAACAGCAGGCACTGATCTGCCCTTTGGATCTTGCAGGCAGCAAATGGGAAGTACCTGTCTTGCAGGCAGGAGAGGAAAAGGGTGTTGAGAAAGCAGAGGGGTTTCCTGCAGTGAATTTGTTGCTGTTGCTCATCTCTCCACTCTATGAGCGTTACGTTGGGTCCCAGTGACCAAGCATTTGTAAAAGTCACCAGTGACTTAGATTTCTCTTGGGGGGTTTCTCCCCAGTGGTGACAGGCGAAGGGCTGTGGCTCTGCTGGGCTCAGCGTTGTCATTTGGTGCTCCCGGCGCCTGGCAGAGCCTGAGTGATGCCACATCTCCCTCAGACGATGGAGCAGGTTTCCTGCCTCCTGCTGCAAAACCAGGGGCAGGCTGCTCCTGCAGCCCCGTCCTGGGCCCTTCGTGCGGAGACAGTGGGAGGTTTTGCTCTTTTCCTCTTATCCAGGGGAGGCTGGTTCCTCGAGCAGCATCTGTCCCCTTGTTAGGGGTGACAGCATCTGCTTGCTCCCATGCTTGAACCCCCCATGTGCTCACCCTGGCTGGCAGGCTTTGCTCTGGGGATGATGCTCTGCTGCTTGCTTGTGCTCTAGCATGGAGGAGCTGGCCTTGGAGAACTATCCCAGCTCCCCACTGCATTGGCCAACCCATAGTGTGGGAACAATTATGGAGGTAGTGGTGAGCTGGAGTGGGGGAAACTGTGTTCCACAGCTCAGAGGGATGTGAAGATTCAGGGCTGTGTGAAGGTGTTTACAGTTCTAGTTCCTGTTCCCTTTTGCTGCTGGCTTTTGCTGCTTGATGCCATTGTAGTCCATTTTGCTCAGGAAGGAAGAAGTGTTTTGTTTTAAGCTGCTTGTGGGAGCTGGATAGGAATGTGTGAGTTGCTCTGGTCTCCAAGGCTGGCCAGGAGCAGGGGCAGCATGGTGGTGAGGACAGACCCTGGCACCAGGTAGGATTAAGCAGCTGCCATGCTGTGCTTGGGCCATTTGGTTCTTTCTGTGGGAGCTCTGCATAACTGGTGTCGTGGTGGCAAAACCTGTCTTGCCGAATGACAAGTTCAGCAAGAACCTGACTGGGTTTGCAGCCTGGTAGGGGAGCGGACCAAGTAAAGGTGCTTGGGTGCACTGGGACCCTGCTGGAAATGTTGCCTGGCCCTATTTTGGGACCAGGCTTTGGGGCTGGAGGTGGGATGTAGAGCTCCAGGCTTGCCGGGGCTGTGGCAATGTGCGATGGAGCGCTCCAAGCTGGGAAGCTGCTGAGATGCCGGAGCAGATGTGTGGCTCCAGTACTGGAGGGGGTCAAGCTCTGGGACATGCCTCATATCCTTCAGGATTGCCTCCTTTTTTTTAGCAAGAGCAAACCTCAGGCATTTCGTACCATTCTTGAGATGTGGTGCTTGAGAGGCTCCTGGTCCTACTTCCTGGTGACTCCTGAAGGAGCCCTGTCTTATGTTACTTGGGACATGTATGAGGATGCTGTGGGGGCCTTGGAGGGAGCAGAGAAGATGCCACAGGCTGTTCTTAGGTCTTTTGTTAAGAAATGTCTTCAAATGAGCCTGCAGGAGCCCTGGAAAATAACCAGTGAGTTCCCAGTTGTGTCAGTGCCAGCTGACACCCCTGTCCTGGGATCTGAGCCCCTTCTCTGCCTTGAGCAAGGAAATGTGGCTGCACACAGGGAGTATCTGTACACCATGATGGGGGTGGCACTGCCAGCAGGCCCATGCTGCTGTGGGGGCCTGGCTGAGGCATCTGCATGGCACTGGCAGTGCTGAGCTGATGGTAAGGGAGGAGGCTGGGCAGCCTTCTGCTCTGCTTGGCTCCATCCCAGCTTTCAGAACAAAGGCTGGAGCATTTCCACAGCTTAGTGCCAGTGCCTGGAAAGCCACCGACTGCCAGCACCTGCCGTGCGGAGTGCCATGGTGCTGCTGCTCTGGCTGCTGCTAGCTGAGCTCATGGTGAGGTTTCAAGGGGCTTCAGCTGGTCCCTGATCCTCCCTCCAAAAGACAGGGAGAACCCTAACGCTTCTCCTACCTTCCCTCTTTCAGCTGGCTGTCCTGGAGGACTACGCAGATCCCTTTGATGCAACACAGGTGGCAGGTAGCCAGGCAAGGCTGGAGAAGGTGACAGAAAATGATGGATACATGGAGCCGTATGAAGCCCAGAAGATGATGGCTGGTAAGGTGGAAGGCTCTGTACAAAGGCCACTCTTTGCACAGTCCTTTCCATGTTAATTTGCTTGCTGCTCTACTTTCTTCCTTGCAGCCTGTGACAGCACTGCAATCCCCAGACAAAGCAAACCTAGACAGTTGCTGTGGTGTGGTGCACAGCCACATTGCAGGCAGATTTTCTCAGCTTTAGCCATGTGTGATGGGCTTGCCGTAACCAGAGGCCACTGACAAGGGTTATCCAGCAATGAAAGTACTTCAATATTTATCCCTTCAATTTTGCCCCCCAGGACCATGGTGCCTGCTTGCCAGGATGAGCCAGGAGAGACCTGACATTTGATGCATCAGGCGTAAAACTAAGATGGATGTGGAGCTATTGAATTCAGTTCAGACTGGGCCAGACCATGCCATTGTCTGCCTTGGCCATGGCCATGGCTTGTTTATGGCTAGCAAGCGGGCGAGGGGAGAGCATGTGCTTCCGAAGGCTTCGCTCCTACTGCTGCAGGTTCACTGTACTGCTTGCATGCTCCAGGCTCTGGCTTTGCAGCTCCATGATTTTCCTGGAGTGAGTGGTTTCTGAAAAGCTCATATGGCTTTTTGGACTGGACCATTGCATTTCTTGGAAAAATCAGCCAGTAGTGAAGGGAATGCTTGTGAGAGACTTTTCTTTGAGAGAGGAGCATTTTATTAAACTAGCCATGCTGGGTGTTCAGGGAAGAAACCTGGCTGCGCTGCTCACAGGGAATCGGGCTGTAGGGTGCTCTGTCACCATGGACCCTGCTTTGTAGGGCTGCCCAACAGTGGGGATGTTGTACTGTGGGAGAAAAGGCATCTTGGTGCTGTGGCCTGCTCAGGACCCAGCTGCCCAGAAGCTCCCCCATTTCTGGCAGGCATGTGCTGGAGGTTTGGGCAGTGTTCCCCATTGCTGATGCTCCCTACCCCACGTTGCCCTCAGATGAAATTGAGTCCTTTCATTCAGCAGGTCTCTGGGGACCATGCCCAGTGTGTGCTGGACAAAAAGCTCATGGTCTTTTCACTCTTCTCTTGTTAGAGATTCGCCAGAAGGGCTTACAGGAGGCTCCTGCCCGGCCACTGCACCTCTATGACACTCCCTATGAGCCTGTGCTTGGAGGGCTGGATATGGATGGTGACCGCCCAGCTTGCCCCAGGCCCAGGGAGTCCCGGCTGCCGGAGGATGATGAGCGGCCACCAGAGGAGTATGACCAGCCCTGGGAGTGGAAGAAGGAGCGGATCTCCAAAGCCTTTGCAGGTGAGATGGGAGTAGCTGTAAAGCAGATTATGCTGTGTTGCATTTTGCAGGGGGAAGCAGGCTCCTTGATATTCCTTTGTCTTTTGGGGATTCAGTAGTGTTGGCCTCTGCATTTCTGTGGTTCAGGGAGCAGTCATGAACTTGGAAAGGCTGTTTCTTTTCAGCTGGGAGCCAGGCGGGGTGGAGTAGTGGATGGAGCTGCCTTGGCAGACTGTCCAGTGCCCATCTCTTGTTTCCCTTTGCCCCTGATCAGAGGCTGATCAAAACCTCTGGTGCAAGTTAACCTCACCTGAGCTTTGAATTGCAGAGGAGTGGTTTGACCCTGGGCTCAAGCAAATCCTTCCTTCACTGGGGCAGGAGGATCCTCCAGGCGACTTTGGCCAGGTGATTGTCCAGGCCCCTGACCTATTTATCTGTGCTGCAGGATCAATGGTGTTTGTGTTTGTTAATGAGGAAATCCATGCTGGGCATTAGCGCTGGCTTCTCTGCCGGTGCTGGCTAATTGCCACACTCTTATCTAGGATGGATTTTAATTGCGGCATTGTACGTTTAAGCTGCAGCTGGCATGCACAAGGTGGGTGCTCAAGCCAGCAGTGATCAGTGCTGCGCAGAGATGCTGGCAGAGAGAGATGTGGAATCTTGGGACTGTTTCACCTCTTGGGTTTGGGCTCTGTGAGCTGTTTGCTGTCTCTATGCCATGGCATCTACACATGCTGTGGGATTGCACTCTTACCATTGCACTCGGTGGGTACAGGGCTGGTGACCGTGGCACACTGTGCTGAGGATTTGGCTTATTGGGCTCCATCACGAAACACAGTGCGCTGCTGTGTTAGGTTTGTGCTGAGGTGTTTGTCCTACAGATCTGGGCAGATGAGCTGCTGCCTTGCTTGATGTCCCTGTGTGTAGGTGGAGTGTTCATAGGTCTGGCTTGCACATGGATGCATGTGGGTGCTCCCCAGGGTCCTTTAGGCTTGCTCCAAGTTCAGAGGTAGTCAGGCTGCCATGCCCTGGGCCACATTAGGACCTGCTGCCTGTTTTCTTCTGGAGCCAGAGCAAGTCCTGCTGTGGCTTGCAGTGCATTTCTCCTCTCTTGCAATGCTAGAATATCTCTGCTGGCCCTCTTCCCCTTTAGGGCGCCTGCAAGACCCTTGTTGGTGGGCAGCTAGTACCAACACAAGGAAGCAACCCACTGGTGCCTGGCAGGGGGATGTGGACCCCATGGGGTGGTTGTGAAGCACCCGGGGCAGGACAGATGGCAATGTAAAGCTTGGTCAAGGTCCCCTGGACAGGAGTGTATGTGGGATGGGGGTGATTGCAGGCTCCCCCCTGACGCAGAGAAGTTTGGCTAGGAAATCTGATGGAGGAGCAAGGTCTCTCCATTGGGAGTGTGCCCTATGTTGGACCTGTTCCTGCTCAGTGCTGTGGAGGAGAAGGGACGGCCAAGCTGGCATAGGGCTTCTAGGAATTTAGTCCACAGGTGTCATGGTATAAGCCCAGCCTGCAACTCAGAACCATGCAGCTGCTCACTCACTCCCTCCCTTCTCCCCTGCTCCCAGTGGGTTGGGAAGAGAATCGAAAGAATGTGAATACCAAGGATAAAATAAGAACAGTCCGGTAACTGAGGTATAACACAAATCCACTACTATTAATAAGGGAAATAACAAGGGGGAGAATATAAAACTAAAAGGGGAAAAGGAAAAGAAAACAATAAACGCAAGTTATGCGCTATGCAATTGCTTACCCCTGCCGACTAATACCCAGCCTGACCTGAGCCTTTAAGGTGACTGCCCCCAGTTTAATACTGAGCATGATGTGCTGTGGTTGCTGTGGTATGGAATACCTCTTTGGCTAGTCTGGGTCAGGTGTCCTCTCTCTGCTTCCTCTCGGCTTCCTGTGCCCCTCCTCACTGGTAGAGCATGAGGCTCAAAAGTCCTTGATCAGCATAAACAGTGCTTAGCAGCAGCTGAAAACATCAGCGTTGTTCTCAGACTAAAGTCAAAACCACATCACTGCACCAGCTACTAAGAAGGAGAAAAATGCCTGCTACAGCTGAACCCAGGACAACAGGTGTTTCCCCCAACAAATACACTCCTCCATGGGCCTGGTGTTGATGATGGTTTTTTCTAAACTCTTTTCTTTCTCTCTTCTCCTGCTAATCCCCCTCTCCCCCCATCCAGTTGAAATCAAGGTCATTAAAGACCTGCCATGGCCACCACCAGTGGGACAGCTCGACAGCGGTGAAAGCCCCACAGACAGTGAGGCTGGTGCCTCTGTCCCTCCTCAGCATGGCCAGCTCAGCTATGAAGACACCAATGGTGGGTCTTGGGTGACAGTGGGTTTTCCAGGGGGACTTTCTGGTGCTTGCCATGACCGAGATGCTGCAACTCTTTGATCTTGCCTAGACCTGGCAGAGCTCTGTGTGCTGCCTGTGCTACTGCCAGACACCCACCTTCCTCCTCCGCCTTCCCCCAGCTCCTCCTTCCCTGTTCAGTTTTCCTGTGCCAGATGCCAGACGTTTGTCCTCGACTCTTCTGTGTTTTCTCTAGCGCTGTGGTGCCTCTGCACGGATTGGTCAGGCTGTACTGGGGCATTATGTGGTGGTAGAGTTGCTGCTTTCTCTTCTATTCTCTTCTCCTTGCCTCCAAATTTCCATTGTTTGATGGCTGCTTTTACAGTCTTTTTGACAACTGCTCTGAGCATTTAGGTGATGTTTTCTTGTGTCTCTTAATATCCACATCCCTTAAAGGTGTGGTGGCAGCTAATTCAGATCCAGCTGCTGAAGTTGAGGTTGTTTTTTTCCCCCTTGAGCCTCATTTTGTCATTTACTTCTGCTCTGTTTCCTCCACTATGTTATTACCTTGCTGCTCAGTGACGAGGTCCTTCTGGATTCTTTGCTCCCATTTTTTCTATCCTGAACAGCTAAATCTCCCAGGTATGCTCTGTCATCTCAGGTTTGCCTTGCTGTGAAGCCTTTTTTGTGTGTGTCAGCAGCAGAGCTCCCCATATATATCCTCCCTTGTACTCTGCTCTCAGTCTGGCTTAAAAAAGCCAAATATTGCTGCTTCTCTTTTAATTTATTATTAAAATTTTAAGGACATTGCTCTTACGCTGTGGTGAGTGTGGATTAGGGTTTTGCAAAGAGCATTAGGTGGGGGCTTTTTTGAAAACCGCACAGACTTTCAGGGCTGGGCTGCTGCTCTTGTGGTAGACCTGTGAGACTTCCTCTGCACCCCAGCATGCCACATCTGCCTGTGTTTCACTAACTCTGCTCCTGGTCGACACTGGCATGCCAGGTGCAGATGGCTGATTTCCTTATCTGCAGTTATCCAGGTTTTTGCATCGCTTCTGGAGAAAAACCACTATGGGTTTTGGTGTCTCCCAGGGGAGTTTGAGCATGAGGTTGCATGTGACAGCTGATTCTGCTGCTGATCATAGTGAGACTTCAAGAGTGATGTGGCTGCTCTGCTGTGGGGCTATGATCCAAACCTGCAGTGATGCTACAGACTGAGATCAGTCCCGAAAGAGAGAGGTCTTGGCAGAGGGAAACTTCCTGATCTTCTTCCTACAGTGAATGCGAGTGTCAAGAAAAATGAATTTCTTGCTCCTCAGCCTCTTCTCTTCCCCCATCATTTGTTATCCCTGCAGTCACTCTGACATGCATCCTGCTCCTGATGAACACATTAGGTTCACATTTTACATGGTTTTAGCAGCAGAGTCTTCCCCCCAACTCCGCTCCGCCCCCGACTTGCTTTGTTGTGTTAAGTTTATCTTGTCAGAGTTTTGTCTCATTTTCTACTTTCCCTTTCTGGGTTTACTTGAACTTCTTGAAGGATGTCATCTTACTCCTAGGGGCTTCTTTTTAATATCCTGTTTAATCATGCACATGCCTCTGCCTCTCTCTGACAGGTGCAATGCATTTCTTCTGAGTCATTAACATGATGACTCTGTGCTGCCAGCACACTTTGCTGGTTTGATTTTCTGGCTTTTTAATGATTGCCCCAATTTTTAAGGTGATGAGTTTAAATTGAAGCCTGTATGTTAAGTACAAGGGCAAGCCTGGCCAGTGAAAAGCCAGACCACAGCAGAGGCAGGGCTTGTCAAGCCCTAATGCTGGGCACCTCCTTCCTGAGCTCTTTGGGGATTTTAAGCCATGCTAAGTTGCAGAGTGTTTTGGCTGGATTTCCTTTCAGCTGCCTTCTTTTCTTCTTGCTGCTGGGAAGATGATGACCCACTCACCTGTGCAGGGCCCAAACAAGGTTTCCCTCAAATGGTCATGGTAGAGGATGCCCTGCTAAAGAGAGCATCTCTCCAAGGGTAATATTTTGCCTCTGCCTTGCAGCAGCGTGGCCTCATCATCCTATGCTTTTGCTTCCCCCTTGAGCATCCAGGGAGCATCAAGAGGGGGAAGGTGCCAGCCTGGTACATCCCACTTTTCCTGGGAGCTGTGGTGCCTGAGGTCAGCTACTTCCAGGGTGATTGTGCCTTCACACACCAGCCACAGGCAATGTTGCATCCAGGCAGCTCTGCCTGATCAATAAGTCATTTGTGTGAGGGGGTTTGTGCTCTAGGGGAGCAATAATGAACTCTCTGGAGGAGGGAGAAACAATATAGTTAATGCTGAAAACATCCCACACAGAAATAACAGTCAATGGGAGGCTGGGTCCTTGGGACACATCTCAGTTAATCACCTGCTGCTTACCACGCCATTGCACATTGTTGGTTCAGGAGGGCCTGTGGCTGGGCCAGTGCTGGGCAGGCAGCTGCATTGGGAAGGCACCTAGCAGTCAAAATGTCCCCTTCATTCCTTGTGGAATTATTTTTCTCACTCCAGGAGATGTACTTGTGCCAGCAGAAATGTATCCATCATTTCCAAGTGGACTGACCTCTCCAGCTTTATCTACCCCCTCCTCATAGGTTTTTTTTGTTTGTGTGTTTTTCCTCAAGCTTGGAGAGCCTCTTCTTACTGCTTCTCATGTAACTCTACCACAACAGGTGAATCTCTGATTGCATTTCAAAGAATCATCGAATGGTTTGTGTTGAAAGGGACTTCAAAGCTCCTCCAGCTCCAAACCCCTGCCACGGGCAGGGACACCTTCCACTAGAGCAGCTTGCTCCAAGCCCCTGTGTCCAACCTGGCCTTGAACACTGCCAGGGATG
>JAOEHY010031777.1:0-50755 GCA_025447955.1 Psilopsiagon aurifrons | reverse complement strand
ACACAGGGGCTTGGAGCAACTGCTCCAGTGGAAGGTGTCCCTGCCCATGGCAGGGGTTGGAGCTGGAGGAGCTTTAAAGTCCCTTCCAACACAAACCAATGCATGATTCTCTGATTCTATAAAATATCTGTGAATTTATGGCAGGAACGACTCAGATAGAGTTGTGGGGTTTAGGACTGAATATCTTGCTGTATTAGTACATATTGTTGCAGTCAGTGTATGCCTCCAAGCACTCTCCTATGGCCAAGGGCAGACTGGGTGACCAAGCATATGAATAGAGTTTGCAAGGAAATAACTGCATCTTGCTCCGATTTTGACTTGGTGACACAGAAATCACGGCTCTGAAGACCATGGGGATGTGCTTCCCAGGACCTGCACCCATAAAACAGAGAGAGGAGGTGAGTTTCTCTCCTGCTCCTGGGCTTTGCCAAGTTAATGGGATGGTTTTGCTGTCTGAACTGCCGAGACATTCCCAGGATTTCTGTGGGGCTGGCGAGGGACAAGACTCCCTTCCTGAGAAGGTGCCGGTTACAGCTCTTTCTCCAGGCTGTGAGTCTGCTTGGCACGAGGTGCTGGAGATATCTCCCATGGCTCAGCACCCACCCACTTCCCAGGCAAGTCCAGAAAAGCCTTCCTGGCTCTGAGTAAGCCTCCAAACCCCTGAACCTTGGCTGGTCCCACAGCATTAACGTTGCATAAATGCCTGATGCGATCCGGTGTCACATTCTCCATCCTGCCTGGCTTGTGTCTCGGGCAGCATCACTCTTCCTCCTTGCCCTCTGCTCTCCCCCCACTTCATGCTTTCTCTTGGGGCTGAAACACCTCCTGCTCTGTACTGAAGTACTGCTCTGACCATCTGACCCTGCTGCAAGCCAGGAGCCTCCAAAGCTGCTTTCAAGGATGGGAAGGCAGAAAGCTCCCAGCTCCTGGTGGCTCTCAGTCCACGGAGCCTTCAGCCAACAGCCATTCCGGAGGAGCGTTGCCATCGCAGACAGCAGCCAGAGAGTCAAATCCTTCCAGGAAAATGTAATCACTCCCAATGAGCACAAATGCAATTTAGAGGAGAGCTTTGTGGCTGGAGATTACAGAGCCCAGAGGCCATGTGTGTGCTCAGTGGCTCTTCCCAGTCTGGAAGGGAGCAGGGAAACTTGGCAGCTCCCACTCATCCTGCTGCTTGCCTGGAGCTGCTTTGTGCCAGAAGAGCGTGGACCTTCCTCTGCCAACACAGCCAAGCCAGGCTGTGCACTGATCCGCTGCCCATTGACATTCCCAATCCTCAGGCTGTGAGGGTTGCCTGGATTCTGGCCATCATCTGGGGCTGGGCATTTAGGGGAGAAGCCTGGACCTGTGCAGACCAAGAAAGAGCAGCAGAAGTTGCTCAGATAGAGACACCTTCACAGCTCTTCTGCACTTCGGGTTCACAGGCTGCCCACTGCCCACGGTGCAAGCAATGAGGCCGTTGTTGTCCCACCCGCATCAGCCACTCTCAAGCAGAAGAGCCACCAACACAAGGGAGCATCTCATACCCTACAGGTGCCAGTGGGACCTCAGTACCCAATCTCTTGGGATTTTGAGCTTCAAACAACTTTCTTATGAGCTGATGTGTTGAAGATGGGACCTAACTTCTGCTCTCCAAATCCCGGCTGCAGTTGGCTCCTTGACTGTGTCTGTCCCTTGTGTGCAATGGAGGGAGTCTCCTTTCCTTCTGCAAAGCAGTGTCTGCTCAGGATGGGGTCAGCTACCAACGGGATCATCTGGAAAGTCATCTTTTAGGGACCTCTGTGTCCCACGTGTGCCATCAGAGCTGTTTGCCCATCACCATCAGCTGCAGTCGTCCCAGTTCAACTACTCTGATCCATCTGCTGTGAAGCTGGAAAGAGGAGAAGCTTTTGCCCCTCTGGCTGAGAGATGACTCCAGATCACAGGATGAGGCTGCATCTTCCCATGTGTCACCCTGAGTCGAGATGGGGAGAAGTGCCAACATCTCAGGTCACACAAAGGATTGCCTGAGAACCTGAGATCTAAAGGACTTTCATGAGCTTAGTCTCCAAGTATTCATCTTGATTTGAAATGTTTAATTATAATTAGCTTGAATTTCAAAACAAGAGGTCATCGGAATAGGAAAATAGAGATTTTTTTTCCTGCCTTGAAAATGTCTAAACACTTCATTTTGACAAATTCAGAACTCCTTCCAGATTTTTTTTTTCTGACTCAATAAATTAATCAAAACCAACCTTCTCTTAAAAATAAGTGTCAGTTTTGAAAAAATCAGCATTTTACAGTGGAAAAAATTGCACGCTTCACCCAAAAATTCCTACTGTGCTTCCATCCTGACTTCTTGTCTCTGTGCCTCTCTTGCGCTGTGTTCCCAGTAACCCTGATCCTAGCTGGATTAATTAAAGTGGGCAAGGAGACAAGGTGAGGAACAGCTCCAGCCTGAGCAGGAAACTTTCTCTTCAGATTCAGAGCTGTGTTGAGAACTTTTCTCTTTGTGTTTATTTCCACAAGCCTGGGGTTGAGCCGACTTCAAGGTGCAGGGCCCATAGGGAGGATTTTCTTTGCTGCAACCCATGACCCTTCAAATCCCCACATTCCCACCCTGTATTCTCAGTTCATTCCCATCTGCCCTAAAACCAGGCTTCAGCTACTGTGCTTATAAACACGAATTTATTGCTTATGCGATCCAGGAGGTGCTTAAAAACAATCCTTACACCTCACTGAGGCTTCACTTGAGAAATTCAGCTGGGACCAGACACTCATCCAAGATCCACACATGAGTCTGGAATCACTTCACTGCCCTGATTCTCAGTGGGTGTGTAAGGGTGTATTAAAAGTGAGGGCTATAAAAAAGCTCTGTTTGCTGCAGGATTTGTTTATCCCAAAGAGACTGGGAGGGAAATTAGGGCACTGATACAAGCAAACAGAACTCCGTGGCATCTTCTTGCACCACTGAGTGGCAGGGTGCAGACACACACTACCCAAAGGGAGGTGTTTAAAGCCACCTTGGGTGGTTTTCCTGTGAAGCACCACTCAGGCCAACGCAGCAGCAGACCAGGCACCGGGGATGCACTGTCCTTCCCCAGGCACACCATGCATGCAAACAGCATCTTCCTTACAAACAAGGTGGCCTCACCAATGGGGAAAGAGCCTCCCCAAAGCTGTGCTGTTGGAGGTCACCAGCTGTATCCACGCAGGGTCTGGATCCACAAATTAACCTGCTGGGTGGTGGTGCAGCCCATGCCCATGCCCTGTTTATTTTACTGCAATATCGATGTGACCACAGGGGTTTGTAGCAGCTAGACAGAGTTTCTGTGGTTGCCAGTGGTGCTGAAACATAGGAATTATTCCCTCCCCATATCCAGTGCCCTGTGTAAGCCAGCCCAGAATGGGGTGGCAGTGATTTACTAGGAAAATATGCCTGTTCTGGCTCTCCATGATGCTAATACAAAGCAGACACAAACCCTGCAATTTCTATGAGTACCTAAGGACAGCCCTAGGTGTAAGTGAGATAAATAGCATGGCTGGGGTGTCAAAGAGCAAGCAGCTCAGTGCAGGGCTGTGTTGCCTCAGGTGGGACCATGGGCCTGGTGCTGCTCTCAGACCAGCAACTCTCCTCCACCAGCCTGGAGTGACAACTTGTTTTCCTTGGGTGTCAGAAGAAGACAAGGGCCAAGCTCTTTGCTTTCATCCAATAGCAGTGTGTTAATGCTTGCAAGGTGATGGCTGGGACAGTGATGGAAAGGACACCCCTCCATCGCTGCAGCATAAGGGAGTAGGACCCTCAGATCTCTTGGGAGCAGGGGCAATGGGTCTTAGACCAAAGGGGATTTGTCTGCTTTGGATCTCTGCCCCCTGAGAATGCAACCTGCCACTGCTTTAAATGAAACCCCTCATGCAAACAAGCCCAAATTCCCAAAGGACTCCCACCTTCGCCTGTCTCCTCCAATCAGCTCCTTGAAACACAAATCCTGACACAGCCACCATGCACACCACCTTTGAATGAAGTTGCCATAGTTACTGGTGCCTCACAGCAGCAGGCTGAGCTCATTAAAATGATTTGAATGGCTACCCTATAATCAAGCCACTCGGGGAGGGGAGGTCTGGCGGGGAGGAGAGCCCCAGGACGTGATGGGTTCCAGTCCCTGTGGTGGGAAGGAGTGGTGGAGAGCAGCTCCAGAGCCAGGGAATAGTGCAGGATGGGGCAACCCAGAGGGGTGGCAGCACACTCTCCCCACACAATGCATGCCCCTTTTGGAGGCAGAGGTGGGCATTGGGCTCCTCTGTCAGGGTCTCCTTCCCAGCAGTGGGCACTGATGTTTTCCCCCCAAGGCATCACTAAGGTTGCAATCATAGCCTCCCCCTCTACACCATGTCCTCACACCTTTAGCAATGATGGGGTTTCATGCTCTCAAGCAGCCCAGTAGCTGATGCTGGAGGTCCAGCTTCTCGCAGCAGAGTTGTTTGAAGCATAAGTTAGAGCCTTCCTTCTCTTTCAATCTATGTTTTACAAATAGGTATTCAAGAAAACACACCACCGCACTTTTTGAATTCACCCAAAATATTCACCCAAAGCAAGCTTTCATCCTTTGTATTTTCCTTTTTTCCCCGAGACAAGGCTGTGAAGAACAAGTATTTTGGTGTTTAGCTAAAACCAAAGCAGTTTTAAGAAAAAACAAAAAAATATTAAAAATACCATGAAATACTACAGGAAAAATAGTCCTAAAGATGATGAACATATCCTGCTAAAAAAAACCCCACAGGCCCTGTTGGAACACTTTTGCTCCAGGGACCAGGTCACTGGAGCATCCTCAAGCAGGTGCTGCTTGTGGCTGGCGTCGTGCATGGAAAGCTTCAGGACAGCACGTGTGAGGCTGCAGATGAGGATCCCTGTGGGAGGAGAAGGCACGGTGCTCCCAGGTGGCTGGTTGCTGGGAGATGGAGGATTCCCAGTTCCCTCAGCCTGTTGTCAAACCAAACAAGGAGAGCTCCTTCCCTCTGTGAAGCCTGATCAGCTGCTCCTTGCAGGGCTATGCAGGGATCCTATCCCATCCCATCCCATCCCATCCCATCCCATCCCATCCCATCATCCCATCCCATCCCATCTCTTCCTGGCTGAGCAAGCTCCTGCACCCCCAAGAAGCCTAGGCAAGGTGTTTCTTTATTTCCTGTGTGCATCCTATCTGCCTGGCTCCCATGGGGCCCAGCCTGGAGGTGTGAAGGGGTGCGTGGGCATTTGAGCATCTCTGTGTTGGGATGCTCCTGGGTAGAGCTGTGGAGAAGGCTCATGGGTGGATGCTGTGCTGGTGTTTGGGACCCTGCCTGCTTAAGACCAGCCACAGCAGCAGCAAAACCCTGCTGTTGCCATCCCCTGGAGCTGGGTAGCAGCTCTCCCTCCTCACCCAGAGGATGCTGCATAGTGTCAGGCACCTCCTGGTCCCCTGGGCTACGTGGACTGCTTTAAGCAGCACCAGCAGCTCTGTGGGTCTCCCGTTGGTGTTTCCCCGCAGCATAGAGACCATCAGCGGCAGCTCCTGGGTGTCTGAGCCAGCATCCCTGCTCCCCACAGCCCCAGAGCTCACTGCACTACCCTCCCCATGGGAGGCACAGGCTGCACCCCTCGCTGTGCAGAGAGCTATCAGGGTACATGGGTAATCTTTTACTCTTCAGTACAAATAATTTATTACATTAAAATAACGTTTTTTAAAAATGAGTACTTTGGGAATAATTCAGGCTCGCCTGCGGAGGCATTTTTCAAAGTGCCATAATAGGCACTTAGAAATGGGTGGTTATTTTTATTCTCCGAGCCTGTCAAGAAGCTGATGGATCGAATTGGCTGATGACAAGGCTGCTGAGTGCTCATAGACGGAGGCCACAGCATGAACACGGAGCCTGTTACAAATGAGCAGCCAGCTCAGGTCGGAGCTCTCACCAAAGCACCAGCACCTCTGCAGTGGGGTCCTGCTCCCCCTGGGGTGATGGTGACCTGGAGCAGTGATGTGCAGTCGGGCTGCAGGCAGAGAGCAGCAGCCCTTGGCCAGCTCACAGCAGTGAGTATCCCTCATCCCTGCCAGCAGGAGAAAGCATCACAGTTTCCCCTCCTCTTCATGCCTCTTCCCACCCCTCCACAAAGAGGATGAGTATTCCAGGGATGACATGTGCCAGTTCCATGTGTATGTGGCCAAGATAAGACACACATGGGAGAGGGGAAGGGGAGAACCCTCTGGCAGGACCTCCAGTCATCAGAAGCCCCCAGCATCTTGCAGTGAGGTAGGAGCACCAGCCAACTGGGGTGGACAACCAGACTCATCTCCCATTGACATGGCTCATGACACAGTTTGTTCTCTCCTCACCCTCTTCACCACAGCCAAAAATAAACGCCCTTCCTCTGTCTTGCCCCTGCTGCTACAAACATTGCAACCAGAGACCTTCTGCTATGTCACAGAGGCTGGCAGAGCAAGGGATGGAGTTTGAAGATATGTGACTAAGGCTGGCGTGGCTGGGAGCATCCCAGCTTGCACATGGCTGGCTCTTGGTGGAAGGATTTGCCACACATCGGTTAAGCTCACAGCCTCCCTGTGTTTGTTGGCTCCTCAGGATCCCCTTTCACATGTGGAAACCTGATTTCCAGGGAGATAGAAGGCAAATGCCTAGTGCAGGCTCAGGAAGGGCCCTAATCTGCTCCATATCCTGTGTCCTTGCTCCCTGCATCCCTTGACCCCCCTGCACCACCTGCTGGGGAACTAGAGCTCCTCAGTCATGTTGAACCATGGCCATTGCAGACCTTTTGGACTCCATCAATAACACAGACCCCCATGTCTGTGCTAACAGCATCCTCCTCATATGCTGCTGGTCCAGGTACACAAAACACAGCCATGCAAAGGTGGTGCCACCCTCAACAGCACACAGCACATTCACAAATGGAATGCAGAGCTCTATGTATGATACATGCAAGGGCAGAAATGAATAATGAACTCCATTCTCAATGCCTTAGTTCCATAACCATTGTATGACAACTCTTCAGGATACGAGGAATGGAAGCCCTGTTACCACATCCCAGACGGGAGACAGGTTTCGTGTAGGTTTAGCAGGTAATAAGGCAAGGGTGCAGAAGGGATTGGGTTGATCTGGAGCCACTGTCCTGCCCCCATGATGGGCGCTGATGCTGCTCTGCTGCCAGGACAGCACTTTGTAGAGTATTGAAGGCACAGTTCCTTACTGGAACCAGGGATGTGTGAGAGCTGCCCTGCTCCTTTGTGACTGGGGATCTGATCCTTCCCTGCCCCAGCCTGCAATTACTCATGATCTCAAAGCAGAGAGATGCCTCCAGGAAGAAGCATGGTATTTCCCAACCCTTCTGCCTCCCAGCTTGGAACAGAGCCTTGCTAGCAAAGGGTCCCTAACTCTGTGCTGCAGGTCAGCCAACAAGTTGAGCTGCAGCTTAGAGCACAGCTTACTCCAGCTCTTCCCCAGCCAGTGGGCATGCTGCATCCCTCAGGTGTGCTCCTGAGACATCTTCCAAACCCAGCTCTGTTGTGGAAAAGCCAACTAATCATATTATGTCAGAGAGCTCGGAGAGGAAAGGGAGGGAGACCTGCGGGCAGACCCACTGAGCCTTTGAGCACTGTGAATAATTGATAAGCCCATTCAGAAAGGCTTGTACTGCAGTGCCCAGGCATCAGGCAGCCCAGGCTCATTCACTGCTGATGCTCTTTCCCATGCTCAAAGAGCAACAGAGCATCCATTGGAACCTGCCTGTACCCTGGGGACCAGGCAGAGACCCACTGGGGGAATGAGCAGCAGCTCCCCTGCGGCCAGCACAGTGATCCCTGATTCTAATCTGCACAGAGCCATGCATTCCCGCTTGAGGTTGACAGATCCCTGACCATGACCCCTCATCATTCCCATAAGGTCCCATATGCAGCATGAGGAGAGTACGGGAATGCTGAAAACCCAGTCCAATTGCCAAGGGATTCCCAGGAGCCTTGGGGAGTGCAGGAGGGAGGCTGGAGCCTTCGGGGGGTAGCTATGGGACCTGAACACTCCAGCTGTGTTTTTCACCCTGCTATAGAGGACAATGGGAGAATGTGGTGATGGCTGCACAGCCTGCGCCCGTCCTGCTGGCAGATGCAGTTCCAGCCCAGATGGTTCAGCTCTATCCAGCTTTTCCATGCCAAACTTCAGTCCGGCTGGAGTGGGGTCCCAGCTGCAGGCAGCAGCTCAGAGCAGCATCTTTGTGCAGCTTAGGCTGCCCTCTTCCCTGGTGCTTCAGCCTGTCAAAGCCTGGCAGGTTGTGGGACAAATGAAAAGGAACATTACTTGGAATTTCAGAACCCCAAAGTTGCAGCATCTTCCTTTCTCTCAGCCTCCTTCCCTGCAGCTTCGAAGCTCTCCTGATGCCCAAGAATTGCTCCTCTATTCCTGGAAGGCAAGTAAGGTTTGCAGCCTTCACTCACATGTGTCACAGAGCTGGCAGGATACATGCCCAGGGTGGTATCAAGAGCCAGAGGCAGAGCTGACAACTGTGTAACTCTGTTATTGTTCCCACTCCAGCCTTTAGAAGCCCCAGTTTCCTCAGGAGCAATGGGTCAGGATAACATGGGGGAAAACCACAACTGGAGGTGTATGCTGGGGTTTTCCTACCAATCTTCCTTTCCTTGGGAAGGAGTTTGGGGTTTTGAGAGACTTATTCCACTGCAGTACAATCTGGATGGTGCTCTTGCCTGGCCCTGCTACCCCACAGAGGGAGGGAGGGGATGCAGAGAGCACACTCATCCTGCTCTTTCTGAGATGAAGCGTTTATTTCACCTCCATCACCCTGATACCGGGACATGTCCAATTAGGAGCAACAATCACCTTTGGCCTTTTCTTCATTTTGAAAAGGTTCATTATGTTGGATTTTTGCTGTTTTGAATTCTCTCCACCTCTTGTGTTTAGTGCATCCATGCTGTGGAGGCTGGAAGGGTCACGGTGTGATGTGCCATGGTGCTCAGAAGTGATGGGGCAGAGCTCCTGCACTGTTCAGCATTAACTGCTTTGTTACAATGGGGGCAAGCAAGTGAATTGCTCACCACAGCACTCCTGCTTTGTGCAAGTATCCTACATAAGAGGCACTTCCATAACAAACCGTGCATAAGGCAGCACGCTGCTGCCCATCCTATCTCCCTTAAATGAAGAGATGCTCTGAACAGGGTCACAGCAGAAAAGTAGCTCTGCTGAGTGATGAACACCAGGGTATTGCTCTGTGAAAAACCCCAGCCAAAGGCAGGAAGCTGAGTAGCGGTGTTTATCTGTAGTTTACTCCAGAATCCTGTTGTGGTTACTTGGATGAAGAGTCCTGATCGATGTTGCTGCGGCCTCCACTTGCAAGTCCATGAGAACAGCATATTCTTGGGCAAAGGGTAGTAAAATCTCAAGAGCAGAGAGTAAGGAGCTGGCTCTGGGCTTGCAGACTCAGAGGAGCCATAGGCAGAGCTATGATGTGTCTCGCCCACCCACCACCACCAGCTATGGCGACAGCCCCCAGCAGACACAGCCTCACCCAGACAATGCTTTGGCTGTGCCGTGATGCTCTGCACTGATACCAAATCCCAGCGGACCCAGATAGGCAGCAAGGACATCCATAAGGAGCAATCCCAGATCCTCAGCCTCTTTTATAGTTGGAAAGGAGTCAGAGGGGTCATCCCTGGACCCTTGCTGCAGGCTTCTCCATCTATGCATGTGAGGCGTTGCTCTGCTCTGGCTCAGTCAATGCATAAAGATGTCTCTGTTCGCTTGCTATGGAGCATGTTGTCATTTTCTGTGATTTAGTACAACTAAGAAACACTAGACTGTGGTCTGCAGAGAGTGTATTAACACGCTGTGCCTCGAGGCATTCCCATGAACAGATGCAGGCGCATGGGCTCAGACCCCCTTCTTTTCAGCTGGTGGCTCATGACTGTGCTTCAAACGGCATCTGAAATATTCTCCTAGCAAAGATTTTTCCAGAAGAAAACACAAGTGAGATGCCTAAACAGTGGAAGCAAGGGAAGACCCAACACACGGGAGAGATGCAGCTGGATGGAGTGTGATGCCTGTGTCCAAAGAAAGAAACACTGCTGTGACTTTGTCCTATAGCAGCAGTCACCTCCTCTCCTTTGAGCTTTCGTGGATGGGGGAAGTGGAGCCCCACACCCTTTGCCACACGCTTTGCAATGAAGGAAGGGGAATTTCTTTCTCCAAGCACCCTGGTAAGGGTATTCCCAGGAAAGGCCACACTCACTGGATTCCACAGCCCCAAGAAGGGTTTAGCATAATGTACTGTTTTCTCCTTGACCAGATCCATGCTGCTGTCTCTGCTTCAGTCTAGACCTGTTCAGCTATTCAAATGGTAGATGACTGCTCTGCAGCAACCTCCAGGCAAGTGGCTTCACATCCTGGCTCTGTTCCTGGTCCATGCCATTGCCAGGATGCTATTCTAGATGTCTATGGGAAGTGGAGACCCTTCAGAGGATAATCTGGCTGATGGGGTGGCTGAAAAGAGAGTCAGAAGCAGCACTAGTCACGAGCAAGTTTTCTTGTATGTATATAGAAGGGTTGGAACCTTTAGCCTGCAAGACAGTTGCATCCCTGGAGGTAAGGAGTGGGAACTTTGGCTTGCCATTGCACTGAGCACCAGAATATTCACCAAAACCTGACTGGGAACTCAGTGTATGAGAGGAGTCATCCCTTGGGGTGTCTGCGTTCCTGTCCCTTTTTCCTACCCTTAAGGAGCTGACCTTTCTTGCCAGGACCCTTGGCTTCCATTGAGCAATCCTCTGGGATGGAACAAGGGAATTGGCTCTTCACTGTTCTTCATGTCACCAGGATCCTTGGCATCCATTGGGCAATCCTCTGGGATGGGACGAGGGAATTGATTCATCACTGCTCTCCATCAGTGGACACCACACTGACCCAGTCAAGCTCAGTTCATCCTCACAGCAATTTATAATGCCAGGGACCAGCTCCATGAGGTTTTCCCCCTTTTACCACGTATTTAATTACATGCTAAAGCAGGGAGATACAGCCTCGACACTCTAGAGGGGATGGTGAGATCCCACTGTCTCCTCTTGGGGAGCCAAGAAGGACTTGGACCATTTGGAGGCAGCTGATTGCATTTGCACTCCTTCCTTCTTAGCTGGCCTTGCCCTGGGCCTACAGGAGATGCTCACAAAGCAGCGGCACCCCAGGGGATGACTCTGTCCCCATGCCCGAGGCTCTTTTTCTTTTGTTGCCAGTTCTCAGGCTCTCCATTAGCGTGAGCGGCTTCATGCTTCCCTCTAGTGGTCCCCGCTCCCCCTCCGCAAACACTGCTTTCCCCCACACCTCTCAATCCCTTGATCATCATCTTCCTCTCCTACCCATGTCCCCAGTGCTGTGCTCAGAGCAGTCATATGAGCACAGATAGTCTGGATTAGGCTGGCCTTGAGCATGGGAAAGAATTGCCCAACTCGATGCTAGTCCTCAGCAATGAACACTGAGCTGTGATTTATCAGTGGGGCTCTCATCACCAAGCAGGGATTGCATGCCTCCGGGGTGTTTGAAGGTCCTTGTCCATTAGTGGAGTGTTTGAAGGTCCTTGTCCCTTAGTGGAGTGTTTTAAGATCCTTGTCTATTCAGAGGGTGCCACAGACCTTGCTTCAGAGCAAGCCAATTCTCTCAAGACAAAACCTTGTCTGAGCAAATCCAGCTTTTGTTAAGAGTGTTACTGTCATGCACTGCCGGTGATGGTGAGCTCAGGGCTTTGCTGGCACAGTAGGTACTGACTTAAAGAAACCTCCCTAACTTCTAGAGAGTTGTTTGGGCTGTCAGCTTCACTGCCAGGATGCACTGAAGATACTTGGAACAGGCCCCACTGTGGAGGGAGGTATCGAGCTTCAGAGGTAAAAAAGTGATAAAATGAGAAAAGGGCAGACTGCAAAAAAGCACAACACTGGGCTTGCTGGAGTAAGGGAGAGAAAAAAATCACGTCTCTGTCAGACTGATGACTTTGTTGTCTCACACCCAAAGCCTGATCTCACAGGCTGCCTCCAGGGAGGAAGCGAATCCCATTCCTACAGGTGCAGTGCAAGGAAAACAGCCTGGCAGCTCCTTAGTGCACAGCCAGGGAGGGCTCAGTGCCACAATGAGCACTTACTAGCGCATAGGGGAGATGCCAACAGTGTGATTTTTCCCTTCCAACAGACCAGTGGATCTCTTACTGGGCTATGTGAGTAAAATAAAGCAATCCAAGCAAAATGGGAAAAATCCCAGTTTGTGGCACACAGCTCTTCTTTAGCCCCACAGGTCCTATTCAGGTCAACCCAGCTGAGGCAACTGGTGGCTGAAGCACTTGGCTCTTGCAAAGCTCACTTTGCATAGGAGTAGAGATAAGGTCAAGGGAAAAGGACCACACATAGAATCATAGAATAGTTAGGGTTGGAAGGGACCTTAAGATCATCCAGTTCCAGCCCCCCTGCCATGGGCAGGGACACCTCCCACTAAACTATGGCACTCAAGACTCTGGGCCTTGAACACCTCCAGGGATGGAGCATTCACAACTTCCCTGGGCAACCCATTCCAGTGCCTCACCACCTTACAGTAAAGAATTTCTTCCTCATATCCAATCTGAACTTCCCCCTGTTTAAGTTTGAACCCCCAAACTCCTGTGTGCATCTCAAGGTAATTGTAATTGTGCACTTATATCCCTCCGAGGAGCTGCACCCTGGTAGCTGCCATTCATTTCTCCATCACCATCATGATTAAAAGCAAGTGAGAAAATGTGGCTCCAGGCCTAGGGAGATTTTTGCAAGGCCGATCACGCCTGATAATTAACATTGAGAGTACTGAGCTCATCCACTTCTCTTCATCTCAGCATTGTCCTTGTCTTGCTACATTACTTCTTGGCAGTGGCCCAGCCAGCACATGGGAGATATTGAACTGACCTTACAGCAAGACAATAAAGCACACGCAGAGAATCAACACCCGTCCTAAGTCAACAGACCCACAGGAGTCAGCCAAACCCTTTGTCAACTTTGGTGACCTCCACATCCATCCAGAGCCCTAAATGAGAAACCCTGCCAGAGGAGGAGCAAGGCAGACCTCCAGGCAGGGCTGTGGCTACCACTTCGTGTTGGCTCTTCAGGTGGAACAAAAATGCTTGGGTGTTTATGGAAGCTTTTGGTATCTGGTCCTTGCTTATGAGCCTGCAAGATGACAAACATTGCACTGTCTCCAGCCTCGACTTCCTGTTTCTCTAAGAAGAGACCTCTGTATTGCAGTTGTGCCCCTCTATTTACATCCACTGTTCGAATCAACATGGTTTAGTGATGTGTGTTGGGTACCTTGATTTCCACAACATTCAGAAGGCCGATGGGTTTTGATTTTAAAATAAATGAGAAAAATTAAGATGAATTAACCAAACCCCTAAAGAAAATGACAGTGATGTTTGCACAGGACTGTAGTGTGCATCTGCACATCTCAGCTGTACCTGCATGAGCTGCCAAAATATACTCTAGGCTGGCTGGGGCAGGAAGCTGCAGTAATATTCCTGTTTCATACAAGTGGGAAGAAGCAGGATATACAGTGATGCTCTGACCCTGTACAAACCCTGAAGCATCAACTCTGTCACGCTCTATGTGGCTGCATGTCAGCTAGTGTTTTCAGTCACTATCAAGGGCTTACCCTGTCCTCTCATACCGGATACCTTCTGCAGCAGCAGCATTCCCTTTGATCTCGTTCCAGCCTAGCAGACGTTTAATGGAATGGTGAGCCTCTGCCAAGCCCTCTCACAGATGGATAGTCTCCTCTGATGCCTGTCATATCAGTGGCTGTTACCATGTAATCTGCTCCTCAGAGTGCACGGCTGTGCCTGACCCACCAGACCTGATGCCACTCTGCTTGGCTCACTGTTTGCTGGCCTGCTTTCATTCAGGCCTCACATACACTTGCACTGATCTTCTCTTCCCTGCCTCCAGGTTTGCATCCTCTTGGCCTTCAAATTGTTTTCATGACTCTCAGTGGATTTAGATCCGTCCTTTCATTCTTGTCTGTCATCTCATTTCAGTGCTTTGTTTGCCTCGCTTTCACTAGATGTGGAACTGAACTGAGCCTCCTGTGAACTCATAGGAACTCGAAGAATGAGGAAACAGAAGACCTGAGACTTAATTTGTTTCCTTTATGATCCCAGCACAAGAACATCCCCCTTGCATCTTGAGGAATGTTTTCCTCGTTTGGACAGTGGAAAGGCTCTTTCCTTCTGCCTTCACAAGTGGTTTTCATGTTACCTGACAGCCAAGACCTCAATCAGGTGGGTAAGCATGGTCCTTCTCTAAGTTGTACCCAGCTCTAAGCACATAAGCTCAGCTGCTGATTTACTTCAGAAGTCTACAGATATATCTTCTCCTTTCATGGGCCACCACAACACAGTGTAGGCTGCGGTGGGCAGAGTGAACCTAACACAAGCTGAGGCTGAGCATCAAAATGGGTTTCACTCAGGTAGCCCTCTTCATGTCATGTTGAAGAAGAGGAACCAGAATTGCTTCAGCAGCAAGTGTTCCCTGAAGACTGTTTCAAAGAGGAGAAACTAAATACCGGGCTGCATCTGGGGATACCTCAGCCACAGCTGCTTGAGGCAGATGCTTCCAGGTCGGTGCGGAAGAGGGCAGAGGTGGATCTGGCATATGAAGGCTTTATAGGAATGCAGTTTGGACACTTGTTCAGTTCGTCCATCCAAACTAGTATGGAGACTCTGGCCCCTGTGTGACTTATGGACCACTGACTCTTCACTGATGCTGATGCCAGTCAGGAGTCCCTGCCAGGACATATTCTGCCCTGGGAACACACAGCAACTGAGAAGCTGGGTGTTCAAACCCCACTACGGTGATTGCAGCAGAATTGACAGCCAGGAGGTGACACCAGCCCAGGACATCCTGTCCCACATCTCTCCTGCATCAGTGCAGCTCCTGAGACAGCAGAGGCAGTGCTCTGACATCCTGCTGTCTGTGTTAAGAGGGATCAGTGTTATCAGGTGCTCAGAGCAGCCTGAACATCCCTGCGACACCAACAGAGCTTTTCAGAGTGCCTGGCTCAGAGCGCGGATCGTCTGGTGTCAAACCTGGAAGCATCTGATCTATGTGTGTCTAATGAGCTGGTGACTCCTGGTCCAGATGGTGGAGATCAGAGCTGGGTCAGGACCCTACTGGAATCGCTTGTGTGAGCAGCACTTAATGCAATCACTTGTCAGGGGCCAAGGAAACGTGCATCTGCTGGAGCTGTGCCCTGCAGGTTGTGCTGTAAATAGCTGCAAGTGTTTGGGAATGTGGGAACAGTCAAATCCCTGCCTGGGGACAGGACACATCTCCAGTGTTAACTCTCAACCGTGTGTTCTTCCCCTTTCAGACTGGAGCAGCTCTTTGACCTGATAAATGCTACCCACTAACAGAGCTCAGTATGGTTGAGTCAGGGGGTCCTTTGGTTCGTCTATGTTGTATTGGAGACACCAGACATGAAATTACTGCCAGTGTAAGTATCTGGTAGTTCCAACAGGCTGCCCATGGCAGTGGTGAGTCACCATCCCTAGAGCGATTTGTAAGATGTATAGAGCACCTTCCATATGAAGATAAGATGAGAGCACTGGGGCTGTTCAGCCTGGAAAGGAGAAGGCTGCATGGAGACC
Source organism: Psilopsiagon aurifrons (assembly GCA_025447955.1). NCBI lineage: Eukaryota > Metazoa > Chordata > Aves > Psittaciformes > Psittacidae > Psilopsiagon > Psilopsiagon aurifrons. The sequence goes on along the minus strand of JAOEHY010031777.1, from coordinate 35,085 downwards.
TCAGAGCAGCCTTCCAGTATCTGGGAATACTTCCAGGGGTTCTGGGGAGGGACTCTTCATTAGGGACTGTAGTGACAGGACAAGGGGTAACGGGTTCAAACTTAAACAGGGGAAGTTTAGATTGGATATAGGGAAGAAACTCTTTACTGTGCGGGTGGTGAGGCACTGGAATGGGTTGCCCAGGGAAGCTGTGAATGCTCCATCGCTGATGGTGTTCAAGGCCAGGTTGAGCAGAGCCTTGGGTGTCATGGTTTAGTGGGAGGTGTCCCTGGGCATGGCAGGGGCATTGGAACCAGGTGAGCTTAAGGTCCTTTCCAACCCTAACTATTCTATGATTCTATGTGGTGCTCAGGGGCATGATTTAGTGGTGGTTTAGGCAGTGCTGGGTTAACAGTTAAACTTGACAGTCTTTTCCAACCTAAATGATTCTATGAGTCAATAATAAATCTTCTCATTGGATAATAAATAAATCATGAGTCAATAATAAATCTATGAGTCAATAATAAATCACCTCATTGTTTCCAAGATTCTGAATCCAGAAGATACCGATGAAGGTTTTGGGTAGCCCGCACTTAAGCGTATCCTCCAGGAACTCTCTTGCTGAACCCAGTAATTTGCTTTTGACTTAAGCAAGTCTTCAGGAAAACAACCCTGCTTTTATCTCGTTTTGTTTGTTTGTTTTATGGATCAATTCACTGCAACTTCACTGGCAAAAAACCCAGCTTTTGCTCATGTGTAAGATGTGTTCGCTATTGTCCTATTATAAAGCCATTGTCACATTGTTATTGTTACATTGTAATTTCCTAAAATGACAGAATACATGAAGGTTTTATGGGAAATGCCTAATCTTGGATACTTGGGAGTATTAACTGAAAAGGACTTGCAGCACCATTTGATGTTATTTTTATTTATTCAAACACACAGACCTTTCTTCTCTAAGCTCGCAATAGCAGAAACCATTTCACTGCATTAGCACAGCAGAGAACACCAGTGGCTGCACAGACACGGGTTTGGTACCATGTGTGTCTGCCTGGTTCGCATCATCTGAAGGGGGCCTACAGGGATGCTGGAGAGGGTTGCTTCATCAGGGACTGTAGTGATAGGACAAGGGTGATGGGTTCAGCCTGAAACAGGAGAAGTTCTGGTTAGATGTAAGGGAGAAGTTCTGGTTAGATGTAAGGAAGAGGTTCTTTACTGTAAGAGTGGTGAGGCACTGGAATGGGCTGCTGAGAGAAGTGGTGAATGCTCCATCCTTGGCAATGTTCAAGGTCATGCTGGTCACAGCCTTGGGTGACATGATCTAGAGCGTGATGTCCCTGCCCATGGTAGAGGGTCGGAACTGGATGATCTTAAGGTCCTTTCCAACCCAAGGACCAAGACAAGACATTCTGTGTTCTCAGGGCCCTAGTAGAGCAGAGTCACACCATAGGTTCCACTGTCCAAGCTCCTCACCAGTAAGAAACCTTAAGGGATGCAGGAACAATGCTGGTTTGTCCCTGTTGAAAAGGAACAAAAGTGGAATGAGGCAGGAACTTAGAACAAAATGTTTGGGATGGAAAACATTGATCAGGCAGCAGCTCTGTAGTGAAAGACCTGTCTGGATTGGGTTGACCAGCAGCATGAGATGTGCAAACACTTCCCACAGGCACGTCTGATGATGCTCAGTTGGAGAGCACCCAAAGGACAGCAGCAAGAATGGTCAGAGGCATGGAAAGATATCCTCCAAAGAAAGAGAGGAAAGGTGGCGTGTTTGTCTTAGGGAAAGGAAGGCACAGGATCAGTCTGCAAGGATGTAAAGGACTGCTACAGGAAAGAGAATAATGTGTTCTCCATGCCTGGGGTGGGTAAGGCGGGAAGACATGAGCTTCAGCTGCATAAGATTCACTGTAGTACCTGGAAAGCTCATCTAGCAGGATGGATAAGGAAGCACTGGTATAGATTGCCTGTGGAAGATGTGGAATTTCCATCACTGTTAAGGAAACATCTCTCAGGGGTACTGGTAACATCCCTCCTGCACTGGCAACTACATTTGTTACTGAGGTCTGGCCTAGAATGAATCCTCTTCCCACAGAGGAGCACCAGAAGCAGGACCTGGCTGAGGTAACAACCACCAGCCAGAACAAGGGTTACAAAAGGGGCAAATCCTTCACTCTTTCCCAAGCAACCGAGCAGATTGACTGCAACGGGAGACCTGGAGGGAAAAGCCCGGAGGAGAGCAAGGCGCTGCCTCTGCCGGGCTGTCTGTGGGAATCCCAGAATGCCCTCTAGTGGCCTTGCTCCCAAAATGTCCCTCCAGCTCCAGGTGGGTTGGGAAGGAGGAATGGTTTTCCAGGGCTGCTGAGGACGAGCAGCTGCGGATGGTGATAACAGGAGGCTCATCTCCTTAGCTCTGCTTAACACCCCCTTCCTTCACAAGGGAACTTAATACCACCCGTGTTTGCACAGTTCACTGCATCTGGTACCCATCTGAGCTGCTTCTTCCTTATCCTCCTCTCGTCTCCTGGGGTGCTTTGGCTGTGGTGGCTCTGAGGGGCATCAATTAGCTCTGGCCAAAGAGGGGTCTTGGAGGGCTGGAGCAGCGGGAAAAGGGAATTATTTGGAGTTCCAACAACCTTTCTTCTCCCTTATTGAAGTTTGAATCCAGTTGGACACCTTCCTGCTGCAGGAGGCTGCTGCTGCCTCCCAGCCACCCCCCTTGCTGGTGATGTAACCCTGTAATTCGGAAGCAGGCGCACTCAGATGAAAGGACAATTATCTAATAGTGAGATTACAATTAATTCTGCTACAGGGAAACAATTACCCTTTCGGATCTAAATGGAGTATAAAAAGGCAAAGCATTTACTGATGGAGGCAAAGGGCACACGCTTCCTGAGAACTCCTCTGTGCTGATGGCCTGGCAGCATCTATGGGCTGAATGCATTGGGCTGAACACCCCTCTCCTGCAGACATTCAGGGTGGGAAATCACCTCCTTTGCACATGGCCTTTCCCAGCCCATTGGTTCACAGCCTGCTCCATGTTCTCCAGCCCCACCTCTGCCTTCCCAGCACAAGCAGCCTCTCCACTGATGCCCACACAGACCAAACCCCTGCACAGCCCAATGTACCCATGACATGTGCTGCAGAGAGGTGCAAAAGCATCACGGGCAGTGACACAACTGGTCCCCTGGGAGAAAAGGGTTAAATGATACAATTTGCCTTTTCAGTGAGAACAGATTTTGCTCTGCTCTGCCTGCAATACTGTTTATCAGCAATTGCAGGCTTTAAAATCCGTACTTTACAAGTGCAGCATAACCTGCCAGCTATAATTGGTTGAATTATACCTCATCCCTGATGCAACTCCTGATGACTCTCTGCCTCAGCCAGAAAACTGATAGGAGACAAGTTTATAGCTCTCTTGGAAAATACAATTATAAATTGCATCCCCATCACAAGCCCTGGGAAAGGTTAACTGTTTCACTGCAGCTCCCCAGGCAAGTGGGCTTCACAGACACTTCTTTCCCCATGCAGGAAGGGAAAAGAGGAGAGAGAAATCACTGCCAGAGAAGTTCAGAGAGATCCAGTAAATATTGGAGAGAAAAAGAGGGATGTACTGGCCTAGTTACTATTTATGCCAGGGCTCCCTGTATATTTCCAACACACAGGAATGGCATCAAGCTTCTATAGGCAGGAAAGCTGTACATCAAGGAAGGGTATCAGAAGGTCCAATAGTTTTAGCCATTGTGTACTCTACAGCCTGGCAGGACCAGGTTATGTTCTTGCTGAAGCCACCCTGTTCCTAAATCCTTCACTTAGAGATGGTCTTTATACTATTCTCCTTCAGCTCTACACAGCTGGAACTGGGATGTTAGTCCTATCATTAGGACTGAACTCCCAGTGCACGCAGAGCCCACAGCCAGAGTGACCCAGTGGGTGCAGCATCTTCCATGCATAGTCCAAAAGGCCTTGTGGTATCATGATGAGGACCAGGTATGATGAATTATGAATGAATGTTGAATTAGATGAATCTATGGTATGTTTCTATGAATTAAATGCAGCATACCAGCCCAGCACACATAAATCACTTCTCTGAGCACGTGGATCACAGTGCATACAGGCGTTTTCTCCTAGCTATTAGAGGTGTCCAGAGTCCTTTACTCTGCTGCCTAGGGCTTGTCTTTGAGGTGCAGCAGCACCAGATAACAGCAGACCTGCTTCTGCAGCACCTTACACAAAGGCAGCCTGATCTGCACTTGAACTGTGCCCAGCCACTGTAACAGCACTGCACCAAGGTCAAGCCAAGCCTATCACTAATCCTTGCATCACCAAGGGCTGCCTGGATTCTCCGCTGCTTCTCTTGAGCAATGTAAGAGGGAGCAGAAGGTGCAAACCCCATGCAGCTACAGTCAAACAGTGCCAGACATTCAGCCAGGGGCATTTCAAACCTGCTTCTCATGCTGTCAAAGACAGAGTTAGCTCCCTTTCAAAAACAGAGAAGAAAGGAATCTCTCTTGACTTCACTTGAGACATTTGCAATGGGACTAGAAGCAGCTGCCTGTCCTGGTCACCTCTTCTTCCTTCCCTGGGAAGAAGAAATGCATCTTCTTCCCTCTCCTCTCAGCTCCTGCTGACTCAGGGCACAGAAGCAGCTTGAAGCCAATCAACCCATATCCTCTTTTCAAACCTTCTGAAATATGGGCCCAGAAATATTTACAGCTTCTCTGCCTGTCCCTGACCTTCAGCTTTTATTTGCGTACGTAAATTTTGTTCTATTCCAGAGCTACAAGTTTCATATCAGGGCAGTTCAATCTTTATGAGGATAAAGTGTTTGCAGTGCTCTTAAGCTGCTTAACGTAAGCATGTGTGTGAAAGATTAACAGCTTTATAAGTCAGAGCAGTTAAGTTGACAATATAAAGAGAAAGGAAAGGGGAAAACACCATCAATCTAAAGCAGCGCTAGGAATATTTGAGATGAATTACTGAAGGGGACTGGCTGCCAAGCCCAGTGGTGTCTCATGCACCAATGACCAGTGCAGGAGACCTCCCAGGGGAAAGGTAGAAACAGAGCAGCTTGAAAGGTTCATCTTATCTACAACTTTGGAACTTGGAAGATAAAGGAATCTCTAATTATCCCCTGATATTTATGACCATCATTCGGTGGTCTGTCCAAAGCAGAGATTGAATGGAAGAAGGAAAAGGCAGACTCTTAGCACAGCTAAATACACACTTCTTCAAGCCACCTCAGAGCCCTCAGGGACCAAACCCATGCCAGACAGTGGGTGTACTGTGTGGCTCAGTAACTGGCTCCCTCTCTGTGTAAAGCATCTGCAGGGACACTCACCCTTTTGCTGCTGAGGCTGAGAAAATGTTTGCAGGTTGGTTACAGCAGGCCTGATGGACAGGGAGAGCATCTCATCAAAGGTCTAATGCTCTCCCCAAGATATAAGATGGCAAAACAGGAGTAAGAAACATGGCAAGACAAACTAGACATTTATTTAACTGTCAGCTCCTGCATCTGCATAAGGCTCCAAAAACCTCTGTCAAGATACCAGTTACAAAGCACGGGGTCATGCAAGGACAAAGGCTTTTTATGGTCTCTGGTAACCCAGCTAATGTCTGTGTCCTTATTTTATTTACTTGCAGTTAAGGGATAATTCTGCCTGTCTTCCAAGACAGGTGGCTGGCTTATTAATGAATGGTTGCAAAATGTTCCGAGATCCTCAGATGAGGCATCACTGGAAGAGCAGAATATGATGATGCCCATGGAAATTGGCTGCTTGGCTCCAGATTTTAATTGCATATGAAAAGAGAGGCACACATCAGAGCTTAGCCCATGAAACAGGAAACATGAGGCATCAAGAGAAGCAGAGAACGGCACCGGACGTCAGCGAACAAATGCTGAAGCTGTTCTTTGCCAAGATCAGACATGATGACAGCAAGAGGAGAAGGCTTCATCGAGGCTGCACTGGGAGGACTCTTAGATCAGTGTCAGATTGTATTCACCATGAGATTATTCACTGTTTGTTGGGCCATGGATTACAAAATGAAGCAATAATGGTTGACATTCACCCCCTATTTTGTCAGGGAGTTTTCGCCCTTTTTATAACCTGATAAGAGGCCTGGCCCTCTTGGACCTTTCCCTGGAGTATGAGGCTTTCACTAAGCATCTGATCCTCTCAAAATGTGTTGTGCACTAGTCATTCCTGTGTTTCTGTGATCATCCATCCAAATTATCTAGAGGCTAGTGACAGACATCTGCTGCCTGGAAAGCTGGGCTTGAATAACAACATCCTCTGAAGCACCATTATTAGGGTTGGGGAATGTTTGCGGATGGGGTATATCTCTCTTGGAAAATGCCTGCTTATCAGAGTAGAATTTTTCCCCCAGGGAAATGCTGCTTTTGATAAATTTCAGCATTGGATAAAAAGATTGAACCAAAGTATTTCAGGGAGGTCAGAGGACTCCAGAGTTGCTGGAATTTCCTCTTATGATGAAGCACAGAATTGCAGTAGGGCCCAAACATCCAGATTACATCAAAATGAAGTATTGCATTTACCCTGATGTGGGACCTTTTCCTGTGTTTTTGTTCTCTTTCCAATTCAGACCAAAAGAAATCCATGCCAGTGAAATAGGAAATCTGACTTCAAAGCAAACCCTGCTCAGGTCTCTGAAGAAATGGCCCAGGTTTACAGTCATGTATAACAGGGCTCCACAGTGATGACAGAAAGGTCACCGGGACAGAGCAATGAAGCTGGAGGTTAACAAGCTTCATAAATGTATTTCAGTGCTGGATATGTTCCTCTGTTCCCTAAACAAAGTCCAGGCTGTTTTCAAGGGAGAATAAACCCCCCACACTTTGCATTGAGGGAAATCTGTGCTATGCAAACAACAAAGATAACCAGGAAAGATAACTTTGCAGGCTGTTGTTTTTGCATCTTGTCAGGAATATAAATAAGCCCAAACAGTTGCCTAAGAGATGGAAGAAGCCCGTGGATGAGACTGGAAATCAATGTGCCATGGAACAAGCACCGGGCCAGAGTCAGCTCCCCGCTGCACAGGCAGAAATCTATCCATCTACCTTGGGTGTTTGTTTATTTCTAAGGCAACCATCACCATGGTGCCAAGGCATCTGTCTATCTCAGTTTTAAGCTAGTTACTCTGGATTTAGTAAAATCTAGCAAGGCCAGGTTGGACAGGGCTTGGAGCAACCCGTTCTAGTGGAAGATGTCCCTGCCCATGGCAGGGGGTTGGAACTGGATGAGCTTTAAGGTCCCTTCCAACCCAAACCAGTTCGGGATTCTATGGTTTGTGGCCAGGTGGCTGACAGACCAATTTGACGAGATACATTGCAGTGAAAGAATTGCTAATAATGACCCATGGTGGGTACTTGAGCCAAGGGGAGATTTTCACTTCAAGGCTTGCTCCCCCTCTCACCCCAGTAAAGATATATTTTTCATTGGAAAATTAAGATTTATTTGGGACAGTGCCTTGGTTTCAGTGCAAGGAGAAAGGCCATGCAGACATTCACATCTGTAGCTCTCCTGAGGCAGGTCTCTTGGCCCATGTCACTTTTCTGCCTGATTTGCTCCAAATGTGAAAAAGAAGAGACTTCAGAACTCTTTGTACAGGAATGAATTCTCCTTTTCAGACTGCTAGCACAATCCTGGGCACAACCTGGTTCTCTAAGCTATGCTAATATATCTTTGATGGCCAACTCTTTCAGAAAGGCAACCTAAAGCTTCCAACATCTGAGCATTTGATTTTGCAATATTAATGATGCTCATTCAATGAGGTCTACTTTTTCCCTCCACATATTCACTCTGTTTCCTTCTGAGCATCTATTTCACCATCTATAAAAAGCAGAGAGAGTGTACTTTGGGTATGTCAAAGCAAAGATCAAGAGGTGACAATCCTGACCTTAACATTGCTGAATATATATTTGATGCTAAGGTCAGAGTAAATATTTCATAGCAGAGCACACTGCAGTACATCCAGTCCAAGTAATTCAAGCTGCTGCCCTGGGTGACATGAAACTAGACAAATCCTAGCTAAAATAAGATGTAAATTTTTAACATCTCAGGGGTAATTAACTACCGAAACAACTTCTCAGGCAATGAATTAGACATGGATTACCTGAAGGATTATGGGATTCTCCAGCTGTTTTCTCCTGTTTAGGCAAATGGGAGCCAGAGTTGAAACGAGCCATGTGTTTCAAACTTCAGTATAGTATTTAGAAGAGTGTTGGCCAACCATGGGTTTCAGCAAGTGCATAAAGAATAACTTGAGATACCTTCTGCTCTGAACAAGTTTCTCTACAGAGGCCTCACCAGCAGCCAGTCCCCAGTGATCCTGGGCCATGTACTTACACAAAGGCGGTAAATACTTTCAGATCAGGTCTATGGGCAGGTTGCTTTGGGGAAAAAACATCAAATCTTGGACCTATAAGAGAATGGCTGAGGCCAATGTATTGAATTATTGTTACTGATAAATCAAGATGCAACTTCTGTGCACCTCAGATTTGTTATGTTCAGTTAAATTCTTGCTTTTGCTTGCCAGGCTTCTGACATGACAGATTGATACTGATTCAGATAAACCCTCAGTTCTTTCTGGACATCTTCTACATGGTCTAGCTCCCTTTTCCAGTTTCTTATTCCTTCTCTTTACTTTCAGTTTGCTTAGTAGTGGGAAGAGGATCACACCTTAACCACAGTGAATTCTGACCCCAAGTTTTTGACATGAGCCTATCTCTAAGATCTATTTGTTCTTACAGGTAATATTTTAATAAGTCTAAAACTAAGACTAATTCTTCTATAGTACAATCAATGCAATCCTCTTCAAGGAAATCCATTCAGGCATTAATATTCACTGTAGGTGAGATTATCTGGTGCTCTGCATTGTAAGTGTCATTGAATTCTGAAGAAGAGAGAAATTCTTATTGAATTATTTGCATGGTATGTCCTTCTCAACAGACTACCTAAAGGTCTGGTAGCTGGTTTCACCCCTGTCCTTGTCACTCCCTACCAGTAGCAATACAGGAAAGCTGTCCAGAAACTTGCACAGATTTTGTGATACCGTCAAAAAGGGGAGATCAAGGCTGACAAAGAGGAGACTGAGATGCGCTCTTAGGCAGAAGTTCTTCCCTCTGAGGGTGCTGAGGTGCCGGCACAGGGTGCCCAGAGAAGCTGTGGCTGCCCCATCCCTGGCAGTGCTCAAGGCCGGGTTGGACAGATCCTTGGATGACATGGTCTAATATGAGTGAACTTCTTCTGTTTAAGTCTGAACCCATCACCCCTTGTCCTGTCCCTACAGTTCCCAATGAAGAGTCCCTCCCCAGCATCCTTGCAGCTCCCTTCAGATGCTCTGAGGTCTCCACACAGCTTCCCTTCTCCAGACTGAACAGCCCCAACTTTCTCAGCCTGTTTCTGGGCTGTGAGTGCACACTGAAGCTGTTTCTTGTTCAGTTTCTCATCGACCAACACCCCCAATCCCTTCTCCATGGGACTGCACTATCCTTGCAGGGACTAGGTCATGATTTAAGAGGTTGATTCTTCCCAGAGCTGTGGAAATATCCTGACATTTCTCCCTATGTCTGCTCCTGGTGCTGCAGACAGACTTGTCATGATTTCTGTATTCTGCCTCAAGCACAGGCACTCTGGGGAGCCACAGCACTCATCTGCCTGGGGCATGCAGCTGCGCCCAGGGCATCTCAGCAAGTTCATTTCTCCCAGGCCCCAGCATTCCTGGTGTGATGATGGCAATATGTTTGCCACCAGGATACACTCACATTTCAGGTTTTAACAGAAGTGTGCCCCTCATGGGCTTTGTCTCTGTCTGGTTCTTGCTGGGAGCTCCTCCAGGAGCTCATCTCTCCTGCAGGTGGGATAAGGTAGGATAAGCTAAGGGTGTGCTTCTAAGGAATGCATGGAAAACAGCTCCAGTGAAATAGCAGGGGAAGGTTTCACTTGTCTGCCCTCCCAGCCCTGCTTGACCTGCGATGCTGCTGATGTGCCCAGTGTCAGCAGCAGCCTGCTATTCACAAGGCCAGCATTTATTCTTGCTGCAATCTGCCTTCAGACAGAGATGCTGGATGCGAGGAGCAGCTCCCTGCTGGCAGCAGCTGTGCCTCTGTGCGTCTTTCTCTTCCAGAGGGGTTTTCTTTCATTTTGAAAGATCTGAGACTTTCCTTGGGGTTTGCATTTGTTCACAGGTTGCCTCTGGGAGAGGCAGAAATAGGGGAAGCAGCAGAGAGGAGGGAGTAGAAATGCTACACATCCTCTGATTGCTCCAGGGCCCTCTGTAGGGGATGCTGGGGTGATGGAGCACATGGCATTTATAGTGATAGAATCACAGACTGGTTTGGGTTAGAAGGGACATTAAAGATCATCCAGTTCCAGCCCCCTGCCATGGGCAGGGATACATTTGGGCTATGGCCTGGCTGCAGCTGGCAGGATGGGGGACTGAGTGCCTGTGGGCTGGCAGAGGAAGGGCTGCTGCATCTCGGGGTGTGCAGAGTGGTGCACAGCTCTGTGATGCAGGGCTGTCTGTACATGGCATGCAGAGGTCCCTTGCAAGAGACTGGGAGAAAGGCACTGGGGGAGGCCACGGCTCTGAGTGATTGAGAGGTGATTGCATGAGGGGTGTTTTGGTTAGAAGAGGGGTGGGAGCTCTGGACGTGAGGACTGTCTCAGCCTGGAGCCTCGATGAGGGCAGTGATTTCTCCCCGTCCTTAGAGAAACGTGGCTGCTGCCTGGAGATGCTGAGAGGGAAGAAGAGGGAAAGAAAGAAGTACACAAAATCGAGGCAGCTCTCAGCCGACTCCTTTCTGTTCCGGCATTTATTGCTCAGTTTTCCTGGCTCTGCCCCAGCCCTGCTGAAGGCACCAAATCACCCCCATTTCATTCCCATTTCTCCTGGGCAGCAGCTCCACTCCTGCAGAAGAACCTGCCCTGCAGCTGACACAGTTTGCTGGTTGCAGGCTGGATCCGGACACAGACGGGAGCTCAGAGCATCTCTGGAGAGCGCAGCATCACCTCAAACTCATCCCTACGGTGCCTGAAGCCTCCAGGGTGCCAGGGCTCCATGCAGAGGGTGCTCCTGCTGCTCTGCAGCTCTCCTGCGGGATTGGGTTTCCTTTAAACCTGTCATCAGGAGATGTATGAGTCAAGTGCAGCATTGCTGGCACGGTGCGGCTGCTCCCCGGGAGCCTGCCTGCCCTGAAGGTGAAGCTGCTGCTCCTGCCCTTGGAGAGGAGCCAGCTCCACGGCATCACCATTTAATTAAATGACTCCAGCAGCTGCAAGGGAAAAAGCTTCAAAGTGAGAGAGAAAGAAAAACACGGGTTTGGCTGGTACCCACTGGTGGAGAGCCGCGAGGTTCTGCTGACTGCGCCCCGGACCATGCCATCGGGGCAGAATGAGGGGTTAACAGCTTTTAGGCTCTCTCAGTCCTCCCTGGGACTGGGGGATCCATTGTGGGGCTCTCTGTGTAGGCCAGGGAGGGCTGTCAGATGTTTCCCTCTGTCCACCCAGAAAATCTATATCCCAGTCTATTAGGGTCCAGCCTTCCAGCTCACCTCCCCTTGGACATAGGGGTTGGAAATGGATGACCTTAAGGTCCTTTCCAACCCTAACTATCCTCTGAATCTATGAAATGGGAGACAGGCACCACTGCCTGTGCTAATGCCCTGTAGCCACAAAGAAAGAGAAAAAACACTTCCTCTTTGCTCTGGGGGAATCCTCTGAAGACTTTTCCCTTGCAACTCATCCCCATGGTCCTCAACTGACTGAGCAGTAAAAGCAGGGGATGTTGTCACCTCTCCCAGACCATGGCTGTGACAAACAAGAGGGCACCTGAAGCTGGTGGTCATTGTCTTTCAGAAGAGGCCAAGTCAGGAAAGCTATAGCAGCTTTAAGGAAAAGGTTTCAGGGTCTGCCCAGGGAAGCTCCACCAGGTAATGGGCATAATCTATCAGCAAAGCATACTTAGTCCTGACCCATATCTAAGCTACCTAGCAGCTTGCAGACAGAGGTTATGTGCTGCAGACACTCCTGTCACCCACAGAAACATTCATGATAAAGGCAGGCAGTAAAAGCCATGGATAGAACAATAATTATCCAGGAGCAGGAAGGGAATAAAAAGGGAAAGGGCCTTGATGTAACATAAACATCATAAAAGGCCATAAAAGCAAAGCAAAGGGAAGTGTGAAGGAGAGTGAAGGTTGGCAGTATATGTACATAAATAGAAGGAGCCAGTCTGGAATGGTCTGGAAATGAGGAAGGTTATGGTATGATAAAAGTATGATAAAATGATCCATGATAGTATGATACATGATAAAAGTATGGTCTGAAATGAAGAATAGATGAAGCTGAGATGAAAATGAGCAAGGAAATAGGTGGACAGACTAGATACCAGCACTGAGAGCTGCAACCCAGACCTATGGAGCTTGTGAACTGCCCTGGTGAGGGACATTTCCAGAGGGCTGAGTGAGTAGGAATGAGGAAAGGGAGAGCAGGAGGAGAGGGGAAGGCCAAATCTCTGATGGCCAGCAGCAACCATGAGGTGGGGAGGACAGGCTCAGGGCATACACACCTGAGCAACCAGAGAGGATGATGCCTGCTAGGAAAGTGGGCAATCCATGTCAGGAGGCGGCTGGAAGCTGCCTGTTCCTGCCTGCACAGATCATGAGGCTGAGCCGGCATGAGCAAGGGCAGAAGGCTTGGTGGCTGAGGTGGAGAGGAGGTGGATGGCCCCTCACACAGTGGAGACCCTTTTGCTGTCCTCAGCATCCCTCACTCCCAGGAATGGAAAGGCAGATGGTGAAGCAGGGGCCAAAAGGAGCCTCTGGGCACTGATGACATCAGCCCAGAGCCATGGGGAGATGCTGCTGGTGGAATGAGGGTGGAAGCATCCTCCAGCTGCTCCAAGTGCCAAACATTTCTCATTCTTCATGTGCTCTTATTAACACCTCCACATGCAACAGAGCTCCAAGCAAGGTTTTCCTGAGCTCTGCTAATTATTAAACATACTTCTGTTAAGCTTAACTAGACGTGCTTGTCAGCTGCTGGCAGGAAGAGAATAGTGGGAGAGACTTGTAAACACACTCTGGTGACTAAGTGAAAACACTGCCAAGATTGCAAGGCACTGGAGCCTGCTGCCTTCAGGTGTCGTTGTCTACCTTGTGTTTCAGCCTGGCAGCCAAGCTGACCAGTGTGGACTTCTCTATTCTGAGACAAGAAGCTGGAAGAGACGAGATTGAGATGAGCTCTGAGGCACAAGTTCTTCCCTGTGGGGGTGCTGAGGCACTGGCACAGGGTGCCCAGAGAAGCTGTGGCTGCCCCATCCCTGCAGTGCTCAAGGCCAGGTTGGACACAGGGGCTTGGAGCAACTGCTCCAGTGGAAGGTGTCCTTGCTCATGGCAGGGATTGGAATTGGATGAGCTTTAAGGCCCCTTCCAACCCAAACCAGTTTGGGATTCTATGATTGTATAATTCCATGTTTCTATGGTAGGTTCAGTTGCCTTGCAGGGACAGTGCTGATTAAAGTATTTGTTTCAATGATGGAGCTCCTGATATCTGGTCACACTGAGATGGTTCACAGCACCTTGGCTGCCCTCAGGCATGCAACTGCTCTTGGGCAGTAACCTACCCATCACAGAGGCGCCAGGGCTCACTAGTGCTGCCTTGAAGCCTTTTGCTGCTTCTCCAGAGCCTGTGTCTAGAGATCTGGCAACAAGTTGCATCAGCAGCTATACTAAGAAAGTGGCTTTCAGGCCTGTACACAGCAATCCTTACACTCTTTCAAGGCCATTTCAACCACATTCCCAGCATGCAAGCTGCAGCATGCTCCTTTACGTACCTCTGGGGTTTTGTGGTGGTGATCTGTACGCAACCTAAACTCTTGATGATCTAGAAAAGGATTGCAGGAGAAAGTCTTCATTTTTTGACCCTCAAGCATTTTTAGCCTCTCTGAAAATAACCAAAGAAACATCTTCCTTTGGATTGGCTTTGAGGTCTGGAGAAGGCTTTTTCTCCTTTTAACTCCACTTGCATCTTGTTCCTTACCGACAAACAGCAGCACAGTGCAAAAGGATGGATCTGAGGATGGAGTCCAGCTTCCTGCAGTATTTTCTGCTGTAGCTTGCTCTCGGATCTGTTCCTTCACCATCCAAAAGAGGCAACTCTCCAGTTTCTCAGTTCTAGGCAAAAGTGAGGCTGCTGAGGTGGATGACAGTCTGATTAAGATATTTTTCTACCATGTATTGTAATTAGCTTGTCAGGATGAGGTAAGACAGAACTGGAGTAGAAATGTTCCCAGGTAGGTTGCACTTGTATTGAATGCAAAGCCTTTTACAGTACAGCATTAAGGCTAGACAAATAGCAAGGCAACTCCAACAGCCCTGACTCGACTGGCTTGCATGTTCTGGATATTTTGGGACAACCAATTTATAATATAAATAGGAATCTATCAAGCTGTACACTGACCCAGAAAAACAGGAGGAGAAATTCCTGCATCCTCCTAACTGGCTGAGTGAATCCTGCTGCTGACACATTCACACTCCCAGCTTCTCTAGTAAGGCATTTAATTTTCCTCCTTCTTTTCCACAAAAAGGAGACAGAAATTGCTCTTGTTTTTTAACGTTAGCATTTAAATAGCCTTAATTAGACATGAGAGAGATGCGAACAAGCTATTTGTTGCCTGTGCTGCTGGCTTTTACTTGGACGAAGTTTTCTGCCAGGGTAGATGACAGGTCTGGATCACAGTTGCTTTGTGATAGGAAAAGATAGACTTTTTCTTTTTAATGTGAAGCTTATAATTTAGGGATTGTACCAAAACTCAAGGGGGAAACCTGAAAACCATGAAGCCTGCACCATCCTTCCTGCATGTGCATTTTTGCCAATCTAGACAGAAAACTGAAGAGACAACTGCAAACGTTCCAGTTGATGCCGGAAAGCATCATGCCCTGTTCTTGCTAAAGTTCCTGCTCAGGGAAAATGGTAAAGAAATGTTAAAGAAAGGTGACACAGGAATTAGGAGACGCTCTGGATGATGCTGCTCTCTTTGAAGTGATATGCAAACTGCTTATCTCTCTCCAAGCCCTTGATTTATACCCCTCCCCCTGAGCAAGCCTGCAGCTGGAGGAACCAAATTGGCTTTAACCCCTGGCTTGCTGGAACCCAGGCTCTGAATCGAACTGTGCTTCTTTGCTAGCAGAGATGGGCTGAAAAGTGCATCCTTTTGTGAGTGAATGGCACAGATTTAAGAAAGGAGTGGAAGATTTCCTTTTGTGAGTGAATGGCACAGATTTAGGAAAGGAGATAACCTGGATAGCAGTGTCTCTGTTCCCAGCCCCGTGGAGGTGGCTGGCAGTCAAAACAATGCCCAGAGTGGCAGAAGAGGGTTTTTATTTTAAGGTTACTCTGTGCAATGTCACACAATAATATACACTCCCGCGATAAGGAATGTTAATAATACTCCAATTTCTGCCAAGAATAGAGTCCCTATCTACAAACCCCACAGCTCTAATCAAGCGAAACAAAGCTGAATGTATGAAAACAACAAAACCAGGAGCTCAGGAAGTATTTGGATTCAGGAAAGACTAAATATTTAACTTGTGAGGCCCAATGCGTCCTGGAATGTATGGGGAACTCCAGGAACAGCTAGCCATTGTCCAGGGGCTACAGGGCAAAGACCTCTTAAGCAGGCCATGTCCTGCGGGGCCACCAAGCTGTCCCAACCACCTACAGTGTTCTAGCTGGGGCAGGAAGTAAGGAGGTCCTTGGAGAGGTGAAGATGGGCATTATTTCCCATAGGAAGTGCCACAGTCAAGTCCAGTTCAATGGCTGTATATGCTGCAGCACAGCACAGTGTTGCTGTCTTTCTGTTTGATGTGTACAAGAGAGTAGTCACAGGTCTGAAGTATCCTGGACAGTTTCATGCTATTAGAAATAAGCATCAAAACAGGCCTTGAGCTCCCATATATCAGTAGCTCAGGGTCAGGTGGATGGGACTAATCCAAGAGTGCCTCAGGTAAGCTTCATGACACAGCAGAAAGCCCTGGAGCCCAGTTACATGTGTTTGTGACTGTGCATGAACATGGAGCTATAGGAATCCAATGAATTCATCCACACTGCTAACACAGGCATTTCAAGGGCAAACTGACCCTGCATCTCATCCAGTCCTATCTCTGACAGTCCAGCATGAACAGTGTGGGAGGAAGATGCAGGGAAGACAGTAAAACAACCAGACACCTTTCTATTTTTCACTGTTTTTATAAATATATCCATCTATTTTTCCAAGAAAAGAAACTCCTTTTGGTGAGGAGAGGGGATTTTGCCTGTTTTGCAAAAGTTCATCCATTGTTCAAAGCAAACTCTCGTGTCCAATATAAACAGGGACTCTTAAAAACATTCTCATCCAAAACAATTGCCATGACTTTTGATGTTTGTATGGTGCTTGCTCTCCCCTACTGCTTGATCATTATGTTTTACAATATTTTTTCCCCTTCCTCACAGGCCCTGTTCCAGGTGCCCCTGCTCTGGAATTCATGGCTTCATCATCCAAGCTTCTGTATTCAGTGAGATACAATGGAAAGAATTTCACAGCATTTATTTTGACTTCAGTGACTCCCCCTCTTGCCTGTTTACACAGCCTCCTTTCCCTCAGCAGAGCTCACAGATGTGATTGTGGCCAGGCTGAAGGAGCTCAGCTCCAGCAGATCATCTCCTTCCTCTCTAGGAATCCCCATCAGAGTTCTCCTGTAGGACATTTCTTCCTTGGCATTCAATAAGAAGCTGCTGAACACTTCATTTTTACTACTATAAATGAACCTTCAGAATTTGCCTAAGACCATGACGTGCTGGATTCTGTACTCAGAGCAATGATCCTTGCTCCTAAAACTGACACAGTGCACAAGGCACATGAGGACACGGAGGGAACATGAAAAACAGGAGTGGAAGTGATCTTTGCACTGCTTTAAAGCAATGCTCTCTATCCAGGGGAACAGCCTCTCCAAGCTAAGCAGAGCTCAGGCTTCCTTCTGGCAACGGCAGCTATGGCACATGTGCAGTGATTTCCTAGATGGACTTCAAACCCTGTGGGTGAAAGGAGGAAATCCCCATAATGGAAAAAAGCCCACATCAGAACTCTCAGTTCCTTTCAATCCCAAATCTCCCCTCTTCACTTTTCACAGGATCAGAACCAACTCATCTTTCCAAAGTAAAATACAGGGAATTTGGCTCTCTAAACCTATTGCATCTGGGTTTTTTTTCGTTCCAATCATTACAATTTTTAAGCAATAAAAGAATAGGCTGACCCAGAATAATGGGGTTTCCATTAACCAAAACGGCCTTCAATAAACTGTAAATGTTTCAGTGACTGAAGGTCCAATCCATTACAATGAAGGAAAACTCACCTGTGGCTGCTTCCTTGCTTTACCAAAAAAGAGACTAAACAAACTCAAAGACTTTAAACTGTAATAATTGTGGAAATACACAAAATAGAAATCGATGCAATAAAATCAAAAGAACTGATCAACATAAATTGTCCTTTGGGGAATTTTCTCTAAATACATTGCTCTAAACTAAACACTGCCTAAAACGAACACGTGTGAGGAGACCCAAAAGTATACGGGACATTGGGTGCACTTCCACAAACTGGATAAACTTGTGCTTATCCCTGATACTGGCTCAGAGCAATGGACAATTCCATCCCCTCTCTTTTCACTGGATAGAATACTCAATACAGAACCAGCAGCAAACTCCACAGCTCACAGAGCTTGGCCAAGGGCAGCATTTCAACTCTTATGATCATTTTGGTGGCAGTAGTGCCCTTGGTCTGGAGTGTCTCATCTTGCACCATGTTGTCCTACACTTTCTTCCTATAATTCCCAGTCCCCATTAGCAGGGTGCCCCCATGAGAGGGTGACCAGGAGGGATATCAAGGGGATCTGTGCTCTGAATAGGGCTCCCAGCTCCTTTTTCCCGTTTCATTGCAGTTCAGAGGGGTGGCACAACCTACACTCTGCCATGTGTGCACCTCGCAAATGAATCCAAATCTGTTCTGGGCAGAAAGGAAATGACTTAGACCCAGCTTCTCTTTTCCAATTTGACTTTTTCCCATTTTTTTACTAATTTCACGAAACAGAAGAATAAAAGAAGAAGAAAAACAAATGAGTGTTTCTGTGAACTGGGGCAAAGCAGAGCAGGCCTGTGGGGCCTTTCACTCTCTGCACAGTGTTCACTGATCAGGACTACAGATTCAATTAAGCACCTTGGGGTGCTAATTCACAAAGACAAAATAAGGAGCTTGCAGATAATTTGTCTTTCCTTCTATCCCAGAACACTCCCGCTGAGTAACACGGGTTCTGGTCTATAATTGGCAACATTAATACAATTAAGATGGTAATTTTGCCCCGATTTTATTCTGTATTACAAAGTATCTCACTTCATATCCCTCAACACATTTTACTCTGTTAAGTTCTCTCATTATTTCTTTCCTTTGGGCTAACAGGCAAACCAAAGCCTTCCCTTCAGACATCACAGAGCAGAGGGCTTGAGCTCTCCTTGTCTGCTGAATTTTCACAGACAGAAAGATGTAAGGGTCCAGGGAGGGGCAAATGGAGATGAGTGTTTATTTGTACTGGAGCACAGTGTTAATGAATGTCTCAGGAAAGCACTGGGCACGTGGCAGTGATTAGGAGGAATGTAGGAAAACAACTACAATGTCAAAACACCCCCTGAAGATCTTCCTGGCCTCCAACAACCCACCGACCCTCCAGCAAGACAATCCTTATAGATCCTACTGCCTTCTCTGCCCACAGAGCAGTCCTAGGATCTATTCCCACCATTGACGCAGCTCTTTTCATTGATGATGGAATGAAATTTGTGCAGATTGGTTTAGTGGAAGGTGTTCTTGTTCGTGGCATGGGGTTGGAACTGGATGAGCTTTAAGCTCCCTTCCAACCCAAACCGTCATATGACTATGATTCTATGAAATGTTGATGGTATGGTGGGAGACAAGATGTTGCAACAAGGAGGGCTGAAGGGTAAGGAGGATAGTCTATCCCTGGACAGTTTAGACAAAGAGAAAAGCACTGGCTGCAGGAGTCAGAGACAAGGCAAGTTCATGATTAAAAGGAGAAAGAAATACAGGCAAGGAGCATTGAGACCAGCAAGTAGCAATAAAGAACTCATGCTTGGGACTGTCCCTTTGCAGTAAGGCTACGCAGGTACCTGACTTAGCCCCAACAGAGGTGGCTGCATAAAGGCAGCATAAAGGCTGCAACTCCCAGCTAAGCCCAGGAAACAGTTTTGGAGAGGCCTCATTTCTCTGGGCAGAATGGCTCTGATTAATGAACCTCTTCAATAGATGACAGCCAGCAGGCAGGAGCGAGTCAAGGCACTCATGAATTGCCACTGCAGGCGTAACAAGTGTCTGGTGCTGTGTTTAGTGCAGTGCTTGGTGTGGTGAGTTGCTGGTGATGCTCTTCAGATGGGAAGGATCTGGTGTGATTCGTGGATCTGTTTCTGGGCTGCTCAGTCACTCAGAACTGATAGAAAAGTTATTCTTCTTCTAAAAAATACATGCATGCATCATTGTTACACACTGGCAAGCCTTTAATGGGTCTGATTTCTTTCTCTCACTTGAGAGAGCAATCTGTGTGATAGCACAGGTAGGTTTGAACACTACCCAGTCATGCAGCTTGTGGCACGAGCAAAACATGCTGCATTGCTCTGGGCTTTGCCTTCTCAAAGCTCCTCCTTTGTGAGAGGAAGCCATTGAATTTGCTTTTCCTCCTGCCCAGTTAGAGCACGGATTTTCTGGAAGCCAAACAAAGGCAATGGAGATCGTCTGGGAAGATAAGAGAGAACAGTCTGAACAAGCAGGAAGCTAAGGGGGGGAACGAGACTTAAATGTGGCAAGTAAACAAAGTCATTTCTATTTCATGCCTTGCAGAGGAGGAGGAAGAGCTTGAGGGGCTGTGGAGTTCCTTGCTCATGGACAGTGCTTTGGAATCTGTGGAAGCTCTCCACAAGATCGGGGAGAAGAAGTTTTGATCCAAAGCCACCAACTTTGGTTCCCCCTTTGGTTCAGCTGACAGCCAATGGCAGGAAATGACTACAGCTCTTTCACAGACAGAGAAGCAGGACATGCAGAGGGTTTGCCCAAGGTCCCACGTTCCTTGTGGAAAAAGGTCCTGAACCCTGGCCAGCTGGGGCCCTCTCTTAGGTCCTACTCCCCTGCCTCCCAACCCTTTAGTTAGCAGCTGAACTGTAGGAAGGAACATGATTTAATCTCTTCCTACCTTAAAGCTCTCTGATTGATGGACCAACACCAAGAGGGCTGAGAGCAACCCATGGGCTGAAGTATCTTGGCATTAGAAGAGTCAAAGGAGAACTCTCAGTGCAAGGAGTCCAGCAGCAGGGCAGTGCTCACGAGCCAGGATGCCCGCAGGCTGGGAGCCACCA
Organism: Psilopsiagon aurifrons; assembly: GCA_025447955.1. NCBI lineage: Eukaryota > Metazoa > Chordata > Aves > Psittaciformes > Psittacidae > Psilopsiagon > Psilopsiagon aurifrons. The sequence continues at coordinate 14,644 of JAOEHY010031777.1, read as the reverse complement.
CCATCCCTGTCATCAAACAGGGATCTGACCCCTTCCATGTTCAAACACACGTGAAAATGCTTTTACCAGGGACATCCTGAAGATCAGGAGATGCCAATGGCAAGGGAGAAGATAGGCTGAACTGGGTCTCAGCAGGCTCTGCTGATGTTGGCTTTAGTGCTCTCTTCTGCCTCCTTCTCCCCCATGGCCAAAGATTAATCAGTGGCTCCCAAATCATTAGCAACTCAGTGTATCCTGGGATAAGGGACAGAAACTTTCCTGAGGAGCTTAACTCAGCACAGCTATACCTAAGCTGGAGAAAAAACCCTGCACATCTGCTTCCTCACATCATGAACCTGGGTGATGTGCTCCCAGCACATCACCAGCACCACAGGACCAGCAGATATTGCCCTAAGTGTGGCTTTCTCCTCCAAGATGAGGTCAGGCTGAAGATTTTGAGCATCATTTCCGACCTCCTGAGTACTCCAACTGCCCCGAGGTCCTTCCTGCTCCCAGGGCAATGTCTGAGTTTAAATCAAAGTGCTTTACCGAAATTCTAGGTTCAAAACCCAAATTGTTAAAGACATGAAGTTCTTCTCTATACCAAAAGGTGTGCCTGGTGCCTGTTCCAGCTTGGTGTTTTTCCCAGCTCCACCCTCTCTGTGTCTTGTTTCTCTTATGCCTGATGGATTGCAGTGTTTAATGAGCAAATGCTTTGTTCCACAGGCAGCAAACAAGTCACGCCATCCTCTCTGTTAAGTTGCCTAGACACAGCTCCTTGAGCCTGCTTATTCAAAGTACATTGCTCTGAACTGAGCTCAAGACTCCAGTGGCAGCTCAAGGAGAGGACTTTAGTCTCTCTGTTCACTGCTCAAAACTCACCAGCACAAGGAGCTTAGAGCCCAAGGATCTCCCAGTCTTTGCCCCAGAATAGAGCCCCCCTCCTGCAGGACAGTCCCTATCTTTGGATTTTGTCCTCTCCAGCGGAAGATCTCACAAAGGTGTTCCCAGTTTCCAGCACAGAGAAGCAGCAGAGAGAACCCCAGGATGGAGGAGGTAGGTGACAAAGGCCAGGCCTGGAAGCAGCGGGGATGAGGCACCAGCAATTCTCACTGTTGTGATTCACCCATCCAGGGCTTTGCTCACAAGGCAGTGTGTGTGTGTGTGTGTGTGTGTGTTTAGTCCCAGCTGCAAACAAGCTATTACATTCAATGCTCTGGCAGAGAAACACACTCAGGAATCAGGATGCTTTAAGGATGCTGTTGAGCTTTCTGTTCTCTGAAAAATGAATGCACCATAACTGCTCTTTGCTCATGCTCAGATCAGCCCTGCTTGCAAAGAAGCCATGTGCTGTTTGAATTCACCAGGGACAAAGTGTTTAGCCAAGTCAGTGATGTTGAGCCAAGTCAGTGATTTCTGTTATTCAGTTCTGAAGTCATGGAGGCCACTGGGCACGTTCCTTGCAGACCTGGATTTCTCCTTTTCCTCCCAGTCAGCACACTTGTATTCTTTGGCCATTCCCCTCCACTTTCTGTTGGCTTCCTTCTCTCTAGCAGCAGGACCATAATCTGACGAGCTTCTGTAGTTGCTGTGCTACATTCCTGCTCTGCCAACTCCTCTCAACCCTCCTTCTGACCCTGCTAATGTTTGTAACATGCTTTGCTTCACTCTTTGCCATGGAGCCTTTGTCCTCTGTGTGATGAGGTCTTTGAATCCTCTCCAGAAGGTGATGCTCAAGAACAAGGGCAGCCATAGCTGAAGTGGGGGCATGTGCACCAGCTCCAAGGGCTGTGTGATTTCTGGCACAACAGCCTTGATTCTCAATTGTTTCCTTAAGAGAGATTTCATTTGGGAACGTGATTTGTGATCTCAAAAAGGAAAGCAAAGAACACACCACTGGGCTGCCAAGTGGGGCAGAGGCAGATACGCCTCACCATCAATGAGCCAGCTGTCTGCTGAGTGCAAATAAGCTTTTGGTGGTTGTGCAAAGACACACGTGCACACACACAGAGACCAATTCATTGGGCTCAGCTTAACTTACGTGGCTATTTAAGTCTTATCATGGCAGATATTGGATAGGCTATTTAAAAAGCAGTAATACCTATCATACTCATTCTTCAAGCCCTGGTCCTTGTACTGGCTCACGTCATTTGAAGTAAGCATGCAATCCTAGACACCAATGCAGAAGCCACCGTGGCTACCTGAAATACATTTATCGGATTTATATTAGTTTGGTCCCCAGGTCTGAACCAGAAGGGTAAACTGCAGAGATCTGAGCAGTTTTACACTAACATGTGGGCCACGGAGGATTTTTTACTCTCTGATCTCAACTTTTTACACTGCTCAATTTAAACTACTACAAAATGGGATGACACATACTCTTACCATTTAACTTTCAAAAATGGTGACACAAAAAGATGAGGATGCCAGTTTAGGGGGAAGCAAAAGGTCCTGATCTCTGCAGTAGCTCAGCTGGTGGTCCATGCTGCCTGCTCTATGGTCACTCATGGCAAAGATGCATTGCAGTTTCTTTTTCCCAGCTGCCCTGATGCAAGGGAGATAGGATCTATTTCACTCCAAGCAGCAGGAACTGCAGACTTTATTGCTCTGTGAAACTTCCCGCTCCCCACTACTGTCTAATCATTATTTGAAGCTTACTACAGTGATTTGCCTCAATAATATATCACAGAAATGAGTTCCACTGGTTAATTACACATTGTACAAAAGCAGGGATGTAATTCTCACCCCAGGGCAGGATTTCATACCCATTCCTTACTTTCCTTTCAATTGGTGAAGTGTGCCTTTAGCAATCTCAAAACTCATTTAACCACATGGATTAAAACACCATGCTGTGACAGAGGAGAAAGACGACAGAAAACCCCCAGGTCATACACATGTACATACACATATCCTCACAAGTATAAATGTGCTCTAAACCATCGATCACATTTTAACTGTCATTTGTCCTTGCAAAAGGTTCATCATCATCAGTGCCTGTTCATGGCTCCTGTTCTTTGTGGAGACTTCTGCTGAGCCTCCTTGCAGGCATCATTTCTTTCCAGGTATTTTTAGGACAGGGAAAGCCACTCAGAGCTGCTGGGTTTGGCTTTCTGAGGCCAGAATAAAAAGCCACTAGGATAACCACTTTTCCACTGCTAAAGAGGAGCACAGTCAAGCATAGCACTGACCCTTGCAGTTGGAGTTTGCCCAGGCCTGGGGATGACTTGTAAGCAGGCAGAGAAGGAGGGTGGATGGGTTGTGCACAGCAACCAGAGAAGAGAAAGGAGCAGGAACCAGAGATAACACATTCCTCTCTCTCAGGAACCATGTACCAGGCTGTGCAAGCTGACGAGCAGGACGTTTCTGCTGTATTTGGACAAATCAAGGTTTTTCCACAAAAAATTAGCAGGCAGTAGGGCTGGGGTTATTTGTTAACCCTAACAGCATATTTTTATCTTTCCTGCTTTCTTTGACACCAGAAGGGGATATAAAAACAAGCACCCAGGCTGTTCTTACAGGACTGCAGCAAGAACCGGGGGTTGTTCATATACAGGGAGCAATCAGCCCAAAATGACTTTGATATTCAGTGATGGGGAGAGAGGAATGAAACAAAGCCTCAGAGGAGAACTCAGAGATCAGTCCTACAAACCAAGTAACCCACAGCTGCAGAGCTCATCCCTATTCACTACTGGAGGAACTAAAGCACAGAAAAAGTGAAGAACCTCCCCAGCAAAGCCCAGCAAGGAAGGCAGAAAGCATAAATCCTTCCTGTTGAGTGGAGCTCACCGCAGGCTGAGTGCATTGAGGCTCATGGTGGGAGCCAGCTGCTGTAGACAGAAGAGATGTGAGACTGCTTGTGCTCCTCAGTGAAATGAAGTCCTTGTGGTGTCTGGACCTCAGCCAGTTTTGAGGATGCCCCGTAGCACTGACAGAGCATTTCTCAAGGCATTAATCCCAAGCCAGTGTGTCACATCAGCTGTGTAGGGAAACAAACAGAAACCTTACCTAATGGGTTTTGGATGTCTGTTCTTGGCCCAGATAACATCTCCCAGAGAGGAGCAGGAGGCATTTCCCCCTAGCACAGCTGAATTTCACCCTGGCTGCCTCCCTGGTCTCAGCTTTCAGATGTCATTGCCACCATTGCACACAGCAACTGACAATCCCAGAGATGTTTGCTTTCTCTTCCTGATTTCTCCCAGCAATGGCTTTTGTTCACGAAGCTGCTTCTGACCTTTCCAAACACCACCTCCATTTATATGGCCTCCTGCTGTCCCTGACCTGGCTGAGAACTGATGCTCTTCAGAGACAAAGCCCTGATTGCTGAGCTGGTTTCCTCATCTGGAGGATGGTCACCAGCCAGCAGAAGCAGGGACATTAGATCAGCAAGTGCTGAACGGTGCCAGTGCAGACATGAGGTTTCCAGCATACCCATCTAATATGGGCCAATGAGCCTTTGTGCTGCATATCAACATCAAAATTGCATCTTCACCTCCACTGTCTCACTGCTCCAGGTTTTCCACCTCACAGAGCCTGAATCAGAAGGCTGGGATCCTGTGGGAAGCCCAGCTCTGTGCCAAGCTGAAGTTGGGTCTCCTGGGGCTGTTGGCATCCTCTGTGTAACCCAAAACTGCACTTGGGGTGGAAACACTTGTAAATAGTGGGTTTTGCATGCAATGTACCATAGATTTGGGCTCTGCATGTTGCTGAGCTCAAGATGTGTCATTGCTGGTTCTTTCTGTTGCAGTGGAAGCCCCAGCTAGTGCCAAGGGGAGCTTGAGGCCAAGCAAACAGCATTCTGCTCCTGGCTGGGCCCTCTCCTTCCTGAGGCCAGGCAGATGACTTCTCCTGTGAAAGGGAACAGCAGTGATTACCCGCAGTGCTTGCATTGCCTCCTGCATGAGGTTTCATTTTGTCATTTAACCAGCAAGAGCCACATGGGCACATCTGGCATCTCCAGACCATGATCAAGCTCACCCCTGGATAAGCTCAATTGTGGACTGCTTCTCCTCATTGATTCAGAGCAGCCATGCCCCATGGTGCCCCGTCTGCCTTTGGTTTTCCAAAGCCATTACCTCCCATTAGGGATTTTGCAGCTTCACTGTAAAGCATCACACAAAGCTGTGGTGCTATGTACAGATTAGCTGAACCAAGACCACCTGAGAATCCTCATTTAGGTTTTAATTAAGGCAAAAGTACCATTATCTTCAGTAGAAGCTACTTGATCAAATACTGCATATAAATGAAGAAGTGAGGAATGAAGATTTGGGCAGCAATTAAGAAAACCTTCGCACCAGGATGCCTTGGCTGGTATTTCAGCTTTGGGAAATTCTCAAGAAGTCATCTCCCATAGCTGCTTGCACTCCTTGGTGACAAGAACAGCTCTGCAAAGGCCCCTGTGGTGTGTGATAGGCTTTTTGCCATGCATTACACACCTTACAAAGGCCTCTTCTTCCTAAAGCAAGGGAAAGTGCATCAGGGATGGAATAGGTAACAGGGATGGAATAGGTACCCAGCCCTCAGTGCACAAAACATGTCTGCCCGTATCTGCAGACACAAATGACAGAAATACCTGCCCTGGGCATTTCTCAGCAGTGTGAAGTCGTTACTGGCTTTTCAGAGCTTATAAAACACGAAACAAGGACTCCAGGGGAAGCATTCGCAGAAATGACCCTGTAGGAGCTGTGATATTTTCCATGATTTCAGCTTGTGGAGCTGGAGGCAGGGAACTCCCCAGTAATAAGAGGCAGGGAATGCTGAGGTGATCCCCTTGATGGCTCCCTTCAAGAGGCCTCCTGAAGAAGTTGTTGGTTCTCAGAGGTATGGTTGATGGAAATGTGGTTTCCACTCAGGCAGCTGCAGAGGGCAAACTGGAAATGGTTTGGATTTGGCCTGAAATCAAGGAAGATGACACATACAATATTTTTATTAAATACACCAAACATTAGCTCTAGATTCCTCTTAGTCACACTTCAGGTATCCTTTTATTTCCTGGAGCACATCCAGCTAGCGACCTGCTCTTTAATTACATAGCAAATGTCATACAAATACTGTCCATGCAGTATCCAGGGCAGGTTGTTGCAGGTTACCTAGTAATTATCTTTCAAATTACTGAGTAATTCCAAGATGAATTACTGGGTAATTTGCTGCCTGTAGATAGCATGACCAGCACTCTGGGTGGAAGACATGGTCTATTCTTGTCTCACAGATGAAGCCAGGCACCTCTCCATGAACGCACACATCTAAAGGAAAACACAGCTGACAAAACAGCCTTCCCCCATGAGCAAGAGGCACGCTTCTGACCGGGAGCTTCCAGCTCATGACTTGCTTGTGGATTCCTAACAGTGATAATAATAGTATAATGATGATAATAATAACGTGGTAGCAATGACTCATGGCCTGAAGGAGCCTTACTAAGGGGCCCACTTATGATGAAAAAATCCGCCGACTCTTTTCAAACCTCCCATCAGCATTTGTCCCAATGGGAGTGGGATTTAGCTGGATCACAGCCATGTGGGATGGAAATGCTATTTCCCTATAGAAAAGTTCTTTGATTTACTTGGACTCGTACAATCATTAGGACTTCTAAGCTAGAGCAGAAACAACCATTGGTCTTGGCTACTCCATCCCCCAAATAGCCCAGGAGGAACCACAGCTAATCAGACAAACACCAGCTCTGACTCTTCTCAGTTAATTGCATGGTAGGAGGCATCTCGTCATTTGTACCTTCTGGTTTCTCTCTGGGTAGTCACTAACTTTTAACACCCCTTGTGTAAATACAAGAGGATTTCATTTTATTGCACAGAAGAGAAGGAAATATTAAGCTCATCTTAATGACATGAAACTGATGGGGAGAGGTTGGCTTGATTCTGAGTGACATCAACTACCTGAGAAGAGATCCTCTGAGAGCAGTAGAAGAAAAGGGCCTCTCCCCTGCTACTCCAGGCTGCTTGTTATGTATATGGAGAGCACAAGCCAGACTGGGTGTCTATTCCCAACTGAAGGTGGTAGAGATGTGATGACCCGGCATTCCCAGGTGATGTTCACTTTGGCATTGATTAGGCAGGAAGGTTGGATCATGCTGCACTTGAAGAGATCGACTTGAAATATTGAACTGATGTCCTGCTGCTCTTGTTCTGCCAGACAAGTAGGGAGCAGGTAGCTGAGTGGTTTTCTCTTATATTTGCTATTTCATGGATAACTCCAAATATACTTGGGTTATATTCTCCCGGTTCCTTGGTCCCAGGCTTTGAAGGGTCTTCGTGCAGCCAGCTGTTCTGGCTCCAACCATGGTGCCAATGTCACCCCTCACTGGGCATTTTCTACATCTATTTCCTTGGTTTAGAATTGAGGTGATTAATGCTGAATGGAAGAGTGAGGACGCATCAGATGATAGTATTTTCAGGCTCATGGTCCAGCAGTTTTTAATGGACTGTCACCCTTGATGACTTTTGCCCTCTGCTATAGATAACCTGCCTAACTACTTTCACCAATACTTCCATTTGTCACCATATATTCGATTAAAGTCACCAGAGCAGAGTTTTTCCCTGTGATTTCCACTCTAGCTGAGTGAAGTTGGCTTACTGGGTTTGATTGTCTTGGTTACTTACTTTGGCTTTCTCTTGGAGAAAAGCCAAGCCAGATCCTCATATAAGCCTATTTAAAAACAGAAACAACACTAATGCCAGTATAGCATGGTTATGGGAAGTGGGTCTGACCTGCCAAAGCATTCTTATCCAAGTAATTATGTGGATTTACTGCCAGATAGAACATGCAAATGGTAAAGATAATTTGCAAATGCAAATGTTGCTTCTAATGTGGCTATTCTCTTGCTTGGGGGATTGCATTCTGGAGCAGAACTAACCCCTTGGTGTTACATGATCGGACGCCACATCACATACTGGACCTTTAACAGTATGAGTAATAGGCTACTCCCTAGTGCAATGCTGCTCTCACATAGCAAGCTCCTGTTAGTTCTCTCTATTTATTCTGTCTTATCTTTCTCACATTTCATCACTTTCTTGTTATGTTTGCTCAGTTAAGTCATTAAAACCACTTTGTTTTCTCTCTTTCCATGTTTAGCCCTAGGAAATCAGCTAAGCCTATCTAATTGATTTAGCATTTAATTTCCCTAAAACACCCTCTTTCTTACTATGTGTCTGTGGCCCTGAGACATTTCCATTTCTGGGTGGATGGCTTGTGTGAGAAGGAAGTCTCTGAACTAGCTCATAGCTCTGAAATCCAATGGGGAAGGCTTCTCCACTTGCAGTACAGGTTCTCTCTGCTACTTGTGATTTTCCTTGATGCATGAAATGCTTTATTTAGTGTTGCATTGGGCAAAATGGGCAGCACAAGAGATAAATATCTTACAAGATAAATATCTCATAAGCAACTCCTTGTCTTCTACATTTCAGCTCCCAGCTCCTGCAGTGTGATGGGCTGAGTGCTCTGTTGTTTCCGTGTTATAAAACTATGAGGATTAAAAAGAAAATAGAAGAGGAAAGCAGACCTATCCCAGTCATCCCTTACAACACTGATTTCCACCAAGACAACAGCACAGCTTCAACATAAAAGTACACGTCAGCACTCCAACATGGATATCAGCCCCTCTTGCATGAGATCTCCAGGCTCTAAAGACCTTCAGAGCTCCTGTGGGTCCTTTCTCTCCTTTCTGTTCTGGAGACAGCTAGGAGGATGTAGCTTGGAGGGCTCTCTGTCCATCTCCAAGGCCAGCTCCTAGGCTGACAGGGCTGTATTTGTATTACCCAGGCAAGGCAGACTAAGCCAAAGGCAGGTACCCTTTCCCTGGATACATCCCCTCTGAAGAGCATTTCCATGATGCTGTTGGATGAATCAGGGCACGGTCTCAAACCAAACCTGCCTGGTGATTCCTGACACCAAATGAACTTTGAGACCTCCCACAGCTTCACTGAGTGAACCAAGCCCTTCCCTGTACTCCAGCATCTTCTGCTTCTCCTCAGAGGGTCTTTGTTGAAAATAGATTTAAACAGATTTTAAAGAGGATGATATTGCAAAAAAATCCAGATAAACAAAAGAAATCCCATCTGAGCCCATTACACATCACTGAGTTAAGTAAGAGGGATTTTACACAGCCTGTAATTGGGTTTTAAATCATGGTTCTAAACAGCTGCTGATCTCTAGAAAGCTTCAGAAGGAGCGTGCTTGGGCACAGTCTTGCTAGCACGCCACAAGCAGAGCTCCCACATGCCGTGAATGGGCACACTGACAACCCAGATTTGGTATCTGAACAAAGACTGTGCTGACTGCTAATCTCTGCTGATTAGGACTGTTTTCACAAAGCCACAGCAGAAGGTTTGCTGGTCTTGTCTAGAGAGTACCAGACTTTGGCCAAGCAAAGTCCTTTATCCAAAATATATTTGTCTAGAAAGTGCAGTTATTATTCTTAGGAATGCCAGATGTGGATGCCCGTATTTCTTGTTCTTGTTAAATGCAAGTTGTTCTACAGATAAGAAGGTTACTGAGTACAAGATAGGCAAGGTTTGTCAAGACAAATACTATCTTCAATTAGACCAAAAGCAGCATTAGAAAATTCAGACAGCCTTTCAGACGGGGAAGCAGACGCGAAGGAAGCCCTTGTGTCCAATAGCTGACAAGCTCTTTTCTGCCCATATATCACAGGAAAGATATCACACCTCCCTAAAAACCTCGCTTTGTGTAGTTTAATTCCCATTAAAAGTGGATTAAGCTAGAGAGAAACAAGGCAGACTTGTTTCACAATGAACACATCCACAGTGTGAATTACTTGCTGGTTTCTGAGTCAGATAGCACTGCTTAACCTTTTGCTTTTGTCAATATCAAAACCAAATCACTTGTGCTAAAGCGATTTCAACTTTCATCTTGCTGTTTGACTGCGCCAGGGTGGTGTTACTGAATGATCCAGTTACTGGAATAAAGGTCCATCTGAACATGTGGGGAAGAATATCTGCCTTTAGTATATCAGAGTGAAATAGGATCTCTGATGATTTGCACTCCATATCCTAACAGGAAAGGTAACATTTCTGGTGGTGTTGAAATCTGGCACTTTTCTCCAGAGAATATCATTTTACTCCCAGTAATCATCAAGTAGTTATGAGTAACAAATGATTTCCTAGAAATCAAGATCAAGCTGTGATTGTCAGTCAATATTCCAACAGGCTAAATTACTTGGCTACAGAGCTCTAAAGAAACAATCAGACCAGATCCAGTTTCTCATGATTACACGGGATGATCAAACCTCTCTGTTACGACAGATGCAGATGGAACAGATTGTTCCTTCAAACTTCTGCTCTTGCTGGCGTTTCACTCAGCTCTGCAAGACTTATCCTCTCACGCGATTTCAGTAGATGTGTGCTTCATTTTTAGAGTAAAACAGGCAGGTGGGATTCTTCTGAAGGATTCTATCTGCTAAGGAATCACAGTAATAGAATACTGTGGCAAGCAAAACAGATGAGCCAAATATCAGTGTGAGTGGGTGCTGCTTTGTATTGCATTTAGAAGTTTATAAGCAGTTCATTAAACAAGCCCAGCTGCCAAAGCCAACATCAGACATATGAATTTGCACAGTGAAGTTGTCTTCCATGCCTCAGACCCTTCACCATTTGCCACAACAGGGCCACAGCAGAGCTCATGACTGGGATCTTTGGAACTGGAAGCACACCAGCGTGGCTGGTAAGAAGCTCCTCAGTCACTACAAAATGCAGAAAAGTGACTGTGTTGGATTAATTGCAGGAATGTAACATGTACCATATTCATCTTTTCAGCATCTACTATTCCATGGAGGTTATAAAGTCGCTTCCTCAAACTCAGTAAGCATCACTGTTTCCCCACCAGTGGGCTGCAGGTAGCCTGGAGGACACTGTCACTGTCCTTTTGGCACACAAGTGAGTAGCATTCACTTATCAGATGACTGACAATTTCCTCACATCTCCACAGGACCCACAGTGCTGGTGAGAGCAGGAAGCAGTCTGAAATCATACTTCAAACACACTGCATGGTGGTCACCTCCAGCCACAGCAGCGCAAGTTTCCATTGCACATGGGACAGGCAGTGGTGGAACAGCGAGAGAAGAAGGGCTGCCAAGCTGGACACCAGGCAAAACCAGCATGAGGGACGTGGTGAGATATTTCACACTTGAAAAGCAAACAAGGAAGATCTCATGCTTTTACATCTGTGTCAGCATGATGGGACTGCCCCTGGCTGAACAAGTTGCCAGCCCCTGACAATTACAGCCCTGGTAATCCACATCATGCAAGGAAGATGAAGCCCTTGGGTAAAAATAGCAAGCGGGTCAGAAGAAGGTTATAGAAATACCAGAGGATTATTCCTTCAGGTAGCTATAAGAAACAGTTTAAACACAAGAATGACAGATTAAAGGTGTCACTGACAGAGAGAAATGATTTACCCCTCTCTTTTTCTGGATGTACAATTCAAAGCCTTTTTTAAGGGTCATAAAGAGGTAGCAAAAAATAGCACACATGGTCCTTCCGTGCCACCGAGAGCAAAGTGGGGATGCAAGCAGGAGGTTCAAGCTGTCTCATCCCAGGCAAGCTCCTCTGTGATGCTGCAGCTTGCCCTTTCTTTGCACACATGGGTTTGAGCAGGGTCACTGCTGGGATTACAGGGAGTAGCAGGCTCCAGTCGTAGAGAGCTTAAAAAGCTATCTCCTGTCTTCAGAGCAGAGTTCGTTGGGGGAGACTGCCAAAGAAATTCTATTTCATGCATCCACTGTCCTAAGTGAAGAGAACAGGTAGGCACAGAAAATACAGACCATAACTTATGATATGCCTGACAGTATTCTAAGCGTGTGCTTTGGCCTTGGTTTCTCAGTCACTTTAATTTCATCTCTCACAGGAAGATCCATCTGTAAACCTAATAGATTGAAACCAAGGTAAGACAGATAAGGCCAAAAGCTGGTTTTCTTCCTTCTCAGAATATATAATTAAAGAGAGCGATGTAGGGTTCTTTAAGCAAATTTGCTTAATCAACAACAAGAACACAGAACAGAACTGCTTATGAGTTGGGACAGGATGCAATGTCCTCCTGTGCTGACTGAGCTGCACCAAGGACCTCCCTGAGAGCCAAGGCTGAGACCCCAGCGCTGCCAGCATCCCTGAAAAGGACCTTCCTTGTGTCCAGGCTGACCCATGGCTGTGGTTGAGCTGGAGATCAGCACTTCTGCAATGTGCAACCTGGTCTAGTGAAAGGCACTCCTGCCCACGGCAGGTCTGAGGTCCCTTCCATCCCAAACCATTCTATGATGAAGTCCAATTAATGTCCTCAGGGCCCTGACAATCTGGATACCCCAATAGGGTATACTCCTAACCACTCTGTGGCTGCTGGAAATCACAATGCATTGTTCACAGCAGCTATTTCGTACTTGTAATGCAATATTCAGCCTTCGTTTGAACTCTCCCTGCATCCACCTTGTGCAGACAGTCCTCTTCGCTTCCTTGTCATTAGCTGGTGCGTGACACATCCAGATGTGACTCACAGCAGTGTGGGGGAAAGCGGCTCTCAGGGTGCTGAGGGTGGTCACTGCTGACAGCTCTTGTTGGACAGTGATGAGCTGATGAGCTCCCTGGGGACATCTGAGGCCTTCTGGGGCCAGCACCATCTGCCAGAAAGTGTTGAAAAGCAAGGGATGATGACAGGATAGACCAGGTCTCATTTGAATGTTGGGTATGGGAGTGTTTGGGGCATCTTTAGCACTAATAACTTTCAGTGTTTTCCTATATATGCAGCAGAATATGTATTTCACTTTAGAATAGTGTTTTTTTCTTTTGCCACACAACTGACCTTTATTGATCTCTGAAGGTATGAGAAAAGGGTTGAGCAACCTGAAGCACCAGGGACTGAGAGCCCAGCAGTGGACATTCTGGTAGAGATGAGTTATCCAGACCAGAGCCTGAACATCAGCAATGCATCAAGGAAGGCACAGTGGGGGTAAGGAGAACAGAATTTCTCAGCACTCTTGCTGGGCGAGGAAGGAAGAACACTGACATACTTTCCCCAGTGAAAATGGAGGAAAGGGGAGAGGCAAAGGGCAATGGCTATCAGGGAATTACTAGGGAGTGAGCAGGGAAGTGGACACAGGGCATACCAGCCACTCTGGCTACTAATGAACACAATCTTATCAGGTGTGAAGTGTGAGCTCCACCCCCTCCTGCTGAAGAGAAAGCTGTCCCTGGGGTGATCCCCACCTTCTTTCTCCTCTTCCACACTCTGGGTATATGCACACATGGCACACAGTTACTCCAGAGCAGGTTCTCTGCCTTGCATGTTGCAGGATGTTGACATGTTCATCTCCAGCAATGTACGGGAGGCCCCCAGAGGTAGGGTCTGGGCATTTTGACTTCTGATACCAAGTACCTCAGCTCCCTCAACACTTTGAGGCACCTAAATCGTATATCATAGAATCACAGTCTGGTTTGGGCTGGAAGGGACCTTAAAGCTCACCCAGGTCTGAGCCCCTGCCATGGTCAGGGGAACCATTCACTAGGTGCTCAGTGCACTGGGAAGGAATGCATCCCCAGTGGTGTTGCATTAGGGATACAGGACCATGTTTTCCATCACTGGCAGTTGTGCCAGAGGTTCCTGCACACGGAGCTGATGGACTGTGCAGGTATCCTTACGCCAGTGCATGCCATGGTGTCAGCCTGGGCTAGGCCCTGGTAACGATGCCAGCCGGTGCATGGAGCACTGCAATGCACGTTTTGGTTATCAAGCAAAACAACCTGGCAGTCTGGCATCAAGAAAGTTCTTATTCAAGTAAATGATGCAGCTGACAGAGATGCAACTATACACAAGTCCCAGTGTACGTGTAAATATTCTCCTCGGGCGCATCAACTCGTGACAAGTGTCTGCTGAAAAGTGTGGTGAACCCATGAATATCTATGTGCCTATGCTACATTGGTGAACTATGTAGGGTAGCATATGTGCCTGCTTGTGTGGAAGGCACATGTCCATACATGTTCAACCGTGCATCCAGGTGGTGGATGGTTATTTGATGAGGTCCTTAAACAACAATTTGTATCTGTTTCCTTCAGCAAAATATATATATTTTCAAATTAAACGGGAAGCTGCATGTAATTTGCACATTGAAAACAACATTCAGCATGTCTGCGCTTCAGAACAAGCCTTGGAAAATACGGAGTTTTATCTATAGGCAGCAGCAAAATATCTCCTTGGAAAGAGATTTTGAAGTGTTTTTTTGCTTTCCCTGTGCTCTGTGGGAGTTCAGGCAGCAGACTCCAGTCCCTTCTCGCCTGATGGCAAATGTGTATCTTCCAGCACTGTTGGCTTCAGCTTTTAAAATACCAGTTGGATCTGCCATCTGAAATTATCTCACATTTGAATGTATCGGTATTTTTAGTTACTCATTCACATGTGTGGTATCCAAAATGATGCTGGGACCTGCTTAGAGCATTATCTAAGTAGCACACGGTGCAGAGTCCAGCCCCGGCAGGGTATTGCATCTCATCCCAGGGGGTACTGCATCACACAGGCTGCAAGTCAGGCACCCCATCCTGTGCCTGCTGTTGGAGTCAGCACAGGCACCAGCAGGGGCAGAGGCAGTGCAGAATGGGAATGTTGCTCAGGTCTTGGATAACCCTCTGGAAGAATCCCCGTTTTTCCCCCAGAGCAAGTA
>JAOEHY010031776.1:0-21080 GCA_025447955.1 Psilopsiagon aurifrons | reverse complement strand
CTCCTTTTGATGCAGCCCAGGATACAGTTGGCTTTCTGGGCTGCAAGAGCACACTGCCGGCTCATGTTCATTTTTCCGTCAACCAACACCCCCAAGTCCTTCTCTGCAGGGCTGCTCTGAATCTCTTCTCTGCTCAACCTGGAGCTGTGCCTGGGATTACCAGAGAGAGAGCCAGCTCCAGAAGTGGAGAACGGGATTGGAACTGGGAGAAAAACCTCAATGCTCATTGGCATTTCAACTTCTATACTTTGAATTGTCACTTAAGTGTCTCACTTTGATGGTTGCACACAGCCAAAACTTGTTCTCTGGCAACCTGCTTCCACAGCCCCTCAAGCAGCTAGTTCTGAAAGAGCACAGCATTCCCAGCAACACATGACACAAGCTTGTGCTTTGGGCACCTTAGAAATAACGCGGGAATAAACCAAACGCAAGGCAAGACTGAAGCTAGCACTTTGTGTTCATCAGTTAGGAGCTGGAACAAACCCCGCCATGCTGCGCTGCAGCAAAGAGGCACTTTGCAGTAATTAGAGGAAGGAAGTTTAATCATCACTTCCAACTCCTAACTAGCTCTTTTCTTGTTTCCCAATCCTCAGTTGCTTTCCATTTAGTCAGCTCCACATCTACAAAGAGAGCTGAGAGCAAGCTAAAAAGAATTCCAGCTGAAGAAGGGACTGTCACCATTATCATAGCTGAAGTTGATAACAAGAACAGAATATAGAGTGTCTCTTTAGAAACTGCACACACATAAACATGAACATTGTGTTATTATTCCATGCAATCAGTTGATGCATACTCTGTTATAGTCAGAGAAACAATTAAATGGAGTTCCTCTCTTTTTCCCAGCACTTGGTCACTCTTCCACACAACTCCACTATTTTAAATCCCATTGTGACAGTACTCTGTGAGAACTGTCCTTGCAGTTAATACACAAGTGTTCACGAAAGAGCTGTCCAATTCCACCAAGAGCTAGCCAGGGTGCATAACACAGAGCCAAGAGGAAATTGTACAAAAGGTGGAATAGCCTTACAGAAATGTGTACAACATGAAGCTAAAGCACACAGCAAGGAAGCAGTTATGTATTTGGTGGTAATTCCAGTGGGAATATAGTCTTAATTCTTTCAGCTATGTAGGATGGTTATAGAGTTAGAAAACAAATAAATCCAAACCACCCTTGATGGGAGTTATTTCTCTCTTTCCCCTCAAAATAAAAAGAGACCTGCGGTCCTTGCTTGACTTTACATGGACTTATCAAAGCTGTCTCATGCCAGTCTACCACAATTCGGCACTCAGAGCACTTCCATTCAGGAGTGGAAGGGCTCAGTGCCCACTGGCAGCTGAGCAGGATGCAGTTTCCATGGCACTCGAACGCTCAGTAGCTTCAGAGCTGCCACACGTTTAGCACCGATGTAGGGACCAAAGGAGAGGACGCAGCAGGTGGATCTTTGAATAAGTGCATGCAAAGGGAAATAGAGCATTAGGGTGAATATCCTGCCTAGCAAACATGGATCCCCTGTATGTTCTATTCTATCACTCTGGCTACAAGAAAAGAAGAGAGACAGTAACACTTGATAGTTATCAGTAGCATATGTGCACACACAGATCTACACGCACTGCTCTCTCTCCACGACTTTACCCTCTAGCACTGGTACAGATGTCTCTTATCAGTTTGTCAGAGCATCTTGCCAGCCAGAATCTGGCTGAGAAAATACCGCCATTGAGCCTTCTCTAAGAAGGCTCTTAATCACTTGACTCATACCATACAAAGTCATTAAAGCACAGCAGCTCATAACACAGTGCATTTACCTGCTCCACTTACACCTGCTCCCCCAAGTTTCAAACACCCTTGCCAACTCCTGTTTCAGTTTCTAACATAAATCAGTAGGAAATCAGTGAGTACCTAACATACGATTAGCAAAGAAATCACTACAAAGCAGAATTAGTAAAACCAGAGGACTTTTCAAACAAGACGAAAGTGCACAGCAGAAGGACAAGGTGAAACACTTGGGACTGGCAGCGCCATTTGGAAGGAGGAACATCTTGGCAACAAAACAAAGCTGGCATTGTGACAGAAGCAGAGACAGATACGCTAGGATCCTTAAGATACTCTTTCAGGCTGCAGTGGCCCCTGACTATAAAATGCGAGGTGCTAAGTTGCTGTTGAACTTCTATAGTGTTGATATATCTATCCCCAAATAGGACTTACATGTTTCCCACTTTGCCACTCACTAATATTTGCTGGGCAGCCAGAAGAGCTCAGCAGAAATCTAGGCTTAGATTCGTGTCTTTTTATACATTACATTGTTCTCCAGATGGGAGAACCTAACCAGCAAGCCATAGGCCTCCCAGATCTCCACGCTGCAGAAGCATACTGCATTTTCGTCCAGTTTCTGGTGCGTCTCACCAGTGTGTCCCTCTGTCAGCACCCTACACATCTGCAGAGTCCAACACTGCTGCACTCCAGCACAGCTACACACAGCAGTTGGGCGGATCTCTGAGCACACTGTGGTTACATTGCAGATTCAGAAAAATTTAACTACAATAACCAGGTAAAAAGTCATTTTGGGGACCTGGTAATTAAAAGGAAAAGAAAAAAATGAAACACAACAAACCACAAACTAGGTAGACAGGAAATAATGTCACCATTTCCCCTGTGCTGGAAGGATCATAGAACCATAGAATCAACTAGGTTGAAAAAGACCTTTAATATCATTGAGTCCAACCATTGCCCCACCAAGACCACCACTAAACCATGTCACTGAGGGCCTCAGCACTCATTTGCCTTTCTAACAAATCGAAAAGTGCTTCAGGGCTACTCATAAGACCTTCCCTCCATATTTTCCATATGACTGAAAATAGCCTTGCTGATAGAAATACAGGAAATCGGGGCTCAAGACCTGGGAGCTCAGTTTATGCTGGTTAATGAATCAGGATGACATTAAATAGCCAGACAACAGAAAACAAATTACAAAGTACCTACAGCTGAACTCCTGGGTGCTCCAGCTGTGCTACAGGGTACAATTTCTCACAGCTGAAAAACAGTTTTTATGGTCTTGGATTCCTGCTTTTGTCTCTAAAATCAGCCATTCAGCCTAGTCATAAGTGTTGCAGAAATATGACACTGCACTAGTTACAACATTGAAGTTATAAATGTGAATAAGCTCAAAGTTTTATTTTCTCATTTGACCAAAAACTTGTGACACAGTTTAAGTATGTCCTCATTGAGACAAATACTACGAGAACTCATAAATCCACCCACTGTATTATCTGGTAACCGATCACAGTGTAAACAAGTGTATTTAAATATAGAATATACCTGTCATCATGCAGAAGATAACACTGTGAAAGAAAATCGTAGTCAGGGTGATTCTGATAAGACAAGGACAACAGGAAAATGCTCTGAGGAACACGAGTCTAAGGCATTATGTAAAACGATTACAAAATACCCATTCTGAATTTCTGCTGTAGAAAGCATTAAGTGCAAAATGTCAGGAGGCCAGAAACCCATTTGTCCTCTCAAAGCCTCACTGCATCAGCTGAAGAATTACCCTTGAAATTTCCCACCTACAGCTCTTCCTGTACAAGAGAGCCAGGTAGTGTTGGCCCATTTTCCCTACAAAAGGGCCAGACCTTTGAACTACCAGCAGCACTTAATCAGTTAACACAAACACACTCAGCCCTGCTCCTGGATACAGCCCAGTACCCCTGCATGCAATAGCGTAACTTCTGTCATTTCATTAGGAAATGATGGGGAACACACACTGGCACAGGGTGCCCAGGGAAGCTGTGTCTGCCCCATCCCTGGCACTGTTCAAGCCCAGGTTGGACACAGGGGATTGGAGCAACCTGCTCTAGTGCAAGGGGTCCCTTCTCATGGGAGGGGTTGGAAGTGGGTGAGCTGTAAGGTCCCTTCCAACTCAAACCAGTCTGTGAGTCTGTGATTCCCCGAAATGCTTCATATCCCTAGTAACTCTACAAAGATGTTGCACAACAAGAGATACTACACCTTGCAGTGATGTAGTATTACAAGCAGGAATAACTCCAGAGGTAACAGAGCTTAGACCAAAGTTGAATTTGACCTTCACTGCAATGTAGAGTTACAATGAGATAACAATGGGATTGAGGTGATTAGCTATAAACAGAAATAAACCTTCCACCTCAAGTATGCAACTGCAAACACAGCAGTGCCCTGCTCAGCAAGCTCAGGCGGTTAAATAAATTTAACAGTGAGTGGGATAGCTATTAACCTGAGTTTTTATTTTTAAGATCTTATTTCTCTCCCTTGTATCACACTTAAAACTCTAATCTTAAAGAACATTCGGGGTGGCATGAGCACCAACTTCTTCCCAAAGCAGGAGTACAGTTACTTGAGATATAATCAAGACCTTGGAATTGAATTACAGACGCTGATACTGTATCTCTTCTCTGGTCAAATACTCTGCATTCTGTTTTAACATCAGAAGTAGTGCTTTACATCCACTTACCCCAGAATGAATTTCGTTCCTAGGACCCAGTAACTCCTCAATGCTGCAACTAAGATGTAATCCTTGCCTCTCTACAAGAAGCAACCTACTCTTTCCGCTACCATGACTGGTTAACTTCTTTGCCTAAACAGCAAAGGATTCACAGGAGCTGTGAATCTACTGAGCACCATCAGGCCCATTGGATCTTTAGACTTCCATTGCTATTACATCTATATATTAAATTACAGAACTCTTACTATCTCTTCTTTTAGAAACAAGTTTTGTGTAAGCATTAAGTTTAAAGTCAGGGCTCATAAGGAACTTGGCAAAAACATGATGGGAATGGGATGCCACGGGAATAGATGATTCTCTCATCTGAAATGCATAATTAGCTTTTGGTTAAGTGTGCAATTAACATTAAAATTTACAATCAAATATGATAATGTTCTAATTTTGCCTCCTTTAAATGAAAAAAATATAATCTTAGTTACCAGATTTGTTACTTTGAATCCCTTCCCTATGAGGCAAGCTGCGCAGTAACATCCTGTTATGTGGGTGACAACGGACACCAGGAGCTTTTAAAAACACTGTGTATATGCCTTCTGGACAGCTACACAGCTTGGGTTTTAATGTGGGTTAGACTTTTTCTGGTTAGTAATGGTGAATGCCACTCAGCACAATTAGCAGTTGTCATATTCCTGTTTGTGAAGATCCTCTCCACAAAAACAGAGCGATGTTGCTTTGTGCCCTCTTCCCAGCTGTGCCTGAAAGCTGTAACGTGGTTCGGACATCCACTACAGCTAATCACAAACCCCTCCAGGTTTCAGTTCAGCCATGGGAACATTTTACTAACGGGAAAGAAAAAGCTGTACTTATCCTAGCAATTTAAATCTGAGAAGCAGCACCTTAAAAGAAAAATCATACTGCACTTTAAATATGCTGTCTCCACCTGAACATCACATCCTCTTCGCCTTTCAACCTGAAGTTAAATTTAGCCTCTATTTACCTGTAAAAAAGGGCGTTGAAAGCAGTTTCAACTGTAACATCAGCTGCCAAACTCTGCATCTAGTTATGCTCATTATAATCAAAAGTATACTTACGTGTAGTATGTGCAACAAAAATGAGACTCCACTGTGTAGGGTGCTGTACAAAAGTATCATGGAAGTGTAATGAAATTCCTTACATGAAGCACGTACTGTGTGATGTGCAAAGTGTTGTGGCATGCAAGTGGCTTGGGTTAAACACTGACAGTGATTTTCCACCAGCAATTTTGTGTTACCAGTCAAAAAGTTCACAGAATTAACCTAAACTGGGCCAACATGAAGGACCAGAGTTGCTCCTCAGGCAGTTAATGTCAACTCTACGTAGCTCAAGCATTCTGCTGTTACTCACACCATTATTACAGACACAACAATCACACAGAAGGAGGAAAGAGAAAATCTCACATTGCTCCCACCTAAAACCCAAATCAGTTTTATTCATTCACCCTGCTTCCACGTTGATGTGGACGAAGTGGCCTTTTCTAGCTGCTAGGCAACCTGAACACTGCATTGAGTGTTAACGGTGTGCATTTGCTAAAAATATAATAATGTTACCTTTGAGATTTATTTATAATAAACCCCGTGCCTAGCTGAAAATACAATAGTTTTCCTTCAGTAATCAGTAATTAGTAATTTCAGGAATATAAAATTGTTGGTCAAGAAAGACATAATCAACATGTGTACCCCAAATGCAGAGAGATATTATAAACTGGCTCCTTACAAATATCTGAAAGTATTATTACAGATGACAGTGGCATAAAAGAGTTCTAATCCAAAAATCTCACTTATGTACCTATTAGAATTTCTACATAATAGGTGAATATATTTACATTAGTAATGCGTAAATTACCAAATCTCATCTGACTACAAAACTAGCTTTCTCAGGAAAGGTCATGTATTCTATTTACCATACCCAAACAAGACTGAAAACACTTGGAATTAAACCAGTCAACTAATCTTGGAGTTCTTTAAAGAAAAAATACAACTACAAAACATTTATTTTACATAAACCCTCTCCAGACCATTTTCCCATTTTGTTTTATCATTCTAAAACCACCATGAATACCTTTGCCATGTTCCATTCCTCTCAAACTCAAGAGATACTCAAGTCTTTTCAAAGCAAATAATTTTCCAGGCTGCAAGGTCACTAGCACACCTGATTAGACTCATTAAAATATCAGTGTGGGTGATTGAGGTGCTAATGTCAAAGCAAGAGGCCCACCAACAGCCTCAAATTGAAATGAAGAACTCTTTTTTGATCATTACATTTGACAGCTTGTCATATCCCAATTCACAAACCAGACTTCCACATACCCAGCACAAGCACAATAGCTAGATCTCTGGCTTAAAAACATTCACAGATTCCTTTTGGAGATATTAACCACAAGACGGGCCAGAAAGACATTTACTGACACAATGACGTGCTGTTAGCCTTTACATTCAGCCACTTGGTAGTTGAAGCAGTGTGAGTTTTTCTTAGCTTTAAGAAAATCCAAGGAGCTCTTTGCAGCTGGGGTCCTACACCCAAATATTCTGCTTTTTTGTTCAACAAAGGCAAATAGAAAGCCCCACTGATCTCGCTGGATCATAACACAGCAGTAGTAAATTCCTTTCCACCCTGAGATTGTAAGACACAAAACAAGGTTATTTGTGCACAGCTTTAGCACCTCCAGTGTGCCACAGCTGCATACACTTAGGAGCTCCAGAAGCACCTATGAACTGAAAAAGACCTGGCTCCATGGAGCAGGGAACACTAGAAGTTCCTAGAAGTGCTCCTCACCAGCTTCTATAAAGACATTTGAAGTGGTTAATTTGAACACTTGTACATTCTCCTTCATCACTTAGTTTCACATTAGTTTCATATTCAACCTGATTCAGGTAAGATTTAACGTTAAGTTTAGGGAGAGCATAATTAAAAGAACCAAAAAGTCAACATAACTGGAAAGCTGTAAGTGAAAGCAAAGTGTTTAATGGAGCTGCAGGGTCCCACACTCACAGAAACTCCATAGCAGCTGGAAATCAAATTTAAAAGTAATTGGAAGACAGGCTGGTAAGAAAACTCTTGTTCTTATACACAGGAATACATAGTTTTGATATGCTAATTGCTCTCACTCCTACTACATGTACACCAAAGAATACATTGACATTACAAGTTTAGTCTCATGACAGGCAGGAGGTAAACAAGTTCAAATACTGTGGGGTTTATGGACGTACACAATTCCTTGTTTTGTTAAGGTCCTTAAATCATGACTCACATCAGGGATCCTTGAAAGGAGCACAGAAAGAGAAACAAAAAGAACACCAATCACTCTGGAAAATGTCAAAGTTCTACATGAACCTTTCATTGAATGCAAATTTTAAATCACAAAGCGTTGATGGTAACTCCAATATTACAGCACCTGCCAAGGAATCCACCTGACATCTCTTTTCATAAGAAGTTTACGGCTATTAAAGACTTTTTCCCCCCAAATCCTTCAAACATTTAATTAAAATTATAGTTTAATTCATTTTAATCCCTGTATCTTTGCAAAACCCAACCATTTCATGATGGTTTCTGCCTTACTTTTAATCACCTCACTAGAAAATGCCATGTTCCAAGACTAAGAAAGACAACCTGGAAATCATCTTTAGTTGCTTACTTATGAGGCCTGACGTACAAACATCTTTTATTATGCAAACCCTAAATTAAATCAACCAGTTTTATGTCAGATTACCTACATTAGTTTCAATGCCAAAATTCTGCAACATGAAAAGGATCTTTGATTGAATATTTTGTTGTATCTTGTGTCTGGCAACACAGATCTGAAATGAATCACTTTGTTGCAGTAAAAAAAAAGTTCCTAATTTTAGATTCTCACTAATTTATTGTGACTCTTCAAGAGCATCACAATAAATTAATACTATAATATTACATTTCCATTCAATAATTAGAGATTAATTATATATCAGGTGTATCTAAACCAATTTTAGAAGACTATGCTCTTAGCTGGAGCAAAGATGTACAGAAATGCTTCTATAGCATGGATAGAAATGCTCTACAGTTTCAACTCATTCTCAAGACTGAACCTTAAACTTAACCTGTGGGAGAAACCATTAAGTAGGCAGCTACTCTGAGTTAGTAAGCTCACTCCTTTGAAATTGTTTAAGAAAACATTAGTCTCATTTCTTCTCTTTGAGATCTTTTTATGCAAAATAGAAGAAAAGAATCTCCATAGCTGGAATTCCAGCTGGAGTCCCATGATACTTTAAAACACAGCAAACTGAGAATAGGTTTTTTAAACACAGTGAGTAATTTACTGAGACACGGAGAGTTTAAGCATCATCAGAATAAATTGCATTTTCGCTGTAGGGTTTAAATCATTTGCTAATAAGTAGAATAAAAAAAACCCACTTGCTTTCCATGAGAAGGAATAGCAAGAGCTACTGACAATTGCTTGGCCTTGGTCTGCCACTCTGCAGCTTAGGAATGTTTTTTTTGTTGAAACTAGGTTGGGATGCTGCAATAAAAAAGGCTGAGAGTTCCATGCCAGGGTGTTTGAGCAGACGGAGCCTCCAGTTTACCTGCACAAGTTCTCTTCCCATTTGATTTACCAAGAAGTCACATCAGCAGAGATCATTGGAAGCACACCTCTGCCTTCCCCTGAGGAATCCTGGATGGACGAGTGCGCTGGCTTGGCGTTGCTGAGCAGGTAGAGGAGCTGCAACTGTCTTATTCAGACAACATAAGCTGATAGTAGAAGCTACGAGTAGAGCTCACTCAACGAGTGCTCATTGTATTTCTTCATCTACTAGTGATCACTGAGAAAGACTCCAGACCTGCTTTGGGTTTGTTGCAGTTTAAAAGGACATTGACTCCTGAGAATGTAGAGCAGCTGCCTAAGACCAGATCAGGAGTCCCACCAGTTGAGCAAGACAGCAGCAAAAGAGAACTTACTCAGCTATACTGCAGGGATACGAATGATACAGCCACACGAAACATGAACAATCAAAACTGATATTAATCCAAAAATCTACTTCCAAACAAGCTATTATTTACCATCATATCTTTGCTAGGATTAATATAAACAGTCACTTACCCAGATCTGCAGCTTCACCCGCTTGTCATTCCTATAAACTGTTTTCACTTTGAAGTCAATTCCTACTGTGCTAACAAAGGCTGGTGTGAAAGTGTCATCGGCGTATCTGAAGAGGAAGGATGTTTTACCCACGCTGCTGTTGCCAATGATGAGGAGCTTGAACATGTAATCAAAATTTTGATCTGAAGTGTCTTTCTGCCTGAATCTGGCATCTGTTACTGAAGCCATCTAAGAAAATGACAAACATTGAAAAAGAACAGATTTAAGAGCAGTTCAGCATTTGTTTTCCTTAACTGTGTACCATATGTTTAGCTTCTCTCTCTTCTTTCCAATATCATAACCACTCTATCTGCTAAATAAAGAGCAACACACCTTGAAATCTTCTTTTAAATCCTGGTTTTAAATTTCTATTATTCACTTGTTCCGATGAGATTTCCCAACCCAAGAAACAAACCCGTTGCACCGCTTTGTGTTTCAAAGAACAGGTAGTAGACTGTTCAAATACTAGTGGGGAAACAGCATTCTTTACTCCTATGGCAGGGTGCCACTTCTGTTGCTCCAATAAATTGGAGCACTGGAACCAAGAACTAAAATCTTTGACAGAGCATCCAACTATGCAACTCAGTAAACAGCCTCCAAGGCAGGTAAACTTCAAAAATTCCTTTTATGACTACCAGGGAACAATCTGTATTTCAAGCACAGGTACCTCCACTATTTTACCCTTAGGAAAGTTGTGTCCTCAGCATTTACAGAAGGGAAAAAAGCAAGCAAAGGGAGAAGATGAAACACCAAGAATTTCAGCTGAAAACTTTGAACCCATCCAACACCTGCCTACTCTCAAGACTGCACTTAAACAGTACCTGCATAGAACATGAGGGCTCAGTGGGCTGCAGGCAGTTTTTGGAACAGGTAAATGATCCCTTTTTACTACGGGGACGTGCGAGTTGGGGATGTTAGTGGGGTGGGGAGGAGGGAAGATGCAGCCTCAGAGATCTCTGCTCCTCTTGTGACCCCAAATGGCATTCAGAAATCAAAACACTGTGGAATCTGCAGTATCAAGACACGTGGAACCCAATGAGCAGCCCTGGATGCTTTAATATATGCAGCTTAGACACTCTGCTGGAGAAGGCAAGGTTCTGACTTCTCGTCTTTGTACAGAGCAGAAGATAACTACACAGACTGAATTACTATTGAGAGTAGAAAAAGGAAACTTTACGTTTTAACAGATACATCATGCTTTTAATCTCTAATGCTGTTTCAGAATCTGTCCGACATCAAACAAGCAAAGGTCTCAGCTCCTCATAATCAGTCATGAGGCTGGCACACTGCAGCAATGACAGCATACATCTGATTTGCAGCTGCTCAACTAAACTAGACACATTCTATTTGTGCGCAGTGTCAGAAAGCACTGAATGAAGATCAAAGCTGCTTCTTCCCCTGGCAACTAAACAAAGAAGTCAATTTTCCCCTCAACTCATTCATGGGACCTTTGGGAAAACTCCCACCAATATCTACTCCCAAAATGCCCAAACACTTTCCTTCTTAGCGAGCCTCACCTGCAGACAGGACTTCACTCACCCACTGAAAACAGACCGAACAGCTCAAAACTCACTGCAGTTAAACAGCTCTAAACCAAAATGCTGTCCAAAGGCAATTTAAAAAGGAATACCAATTGACTTAAATTTCCAGCAGAGGGAAAACAAACCAAAGCCAACCCAGTTTAACCTTCAGTAAAGTATGCATGGTGGTTTATCTCTGATTAAGCACATGCAGCTTTCTCACACAGAAGAAGGCTGGAGCAGAAAACACGTTGTTCACAGCTTGTATTAACAAGGACAGCTTCTGAAGAACTTTACGAGTAGCTCAATAGGCAACAGCTGCACTGGCTGCAGTAAAATCTTCCAGCAAGTGATTCTGTAGGATACAACACATTTCTGATCCACACTCTGGTGGACTTGAGCTGCTATTCAGTAAGTCCATGCAAGCACCCCAGAAAATGCAAACACAGACTTGCTTCTCACCAGTGAATCAGAAAAAGGCTCTTTTACCCATGTTTTGTGGTTCTTAACAGGAATTTCTGCAGTGAAGAATTTAACATCTGACTGACTTCCATACACGCTCAGGCCAATGCACTCCCTGCCTCAGTTGAAACGTTGGAAAGCTCAGCTGCAAAAATTATTAATCCAGATGATTAGTTTGACCTGTAACATCACCAAGCTAGAAGAGAGTAAGAAGTTACCTAGATGAGTATGTGTATGTGTATCCTCCTCATACACATGCATACCTTCCACAAATGCCATTGAGAACATACATGCACTTGCTGAAGAGAAAATAAAGGATAATAATGAAAAACCTCTTCTCCATTCCACTCACAAAGGCTTGAAAAAGAGAGATACCCCCATCACTTGAAGCCTGGCCATTTAAAGATTCAGAGGCAGATCTTTCACAAAGAAGTATTCCACTAATCACAACGGAATCAATATCTTCTTACTACCCCTGCCTTCACAGAATCCATCCACACACTCCAAGCTGATCTTTTAAATGAAACACTGCTGCTTCTATTATCCCCTCTAGATTGCTATAATCAAGAGTGTACCTGGCTATGAATGTGACTTTCAGACATCAGTTAAAAAAGCAATTGCAGAACGTGGCCAGCTCGAGCAGCTTTGTTAGAAGCACAATGCAGAAAATAAGATCAAGCTATACTTGCAAAGAACGGGGCTGTTGTCATAGAAGCACAACACTCACTGCCCTGTGTGTGCCACTGCGCTGTGCCTGAAGATGCTGCAGGTCAGCTCCTTGAATCATTAGAGGCAGCATCAGAGCGTAGAAATGGCAAAGGAAATTCCATGCCCTTGCTTAAATTTGACTTTTCCCTTTCCCCTTCTCTGGTCAATAGAGGGGAAACTGAAAGGACTTCAGCACTAATTACTGATTACTCCCCCCACTGCAGCTCATTACTGAAGCTGTACTCTACCAGCATTGGAGCTGAAAGCACTCACAGGGCTGCCCCTGAATGTGTGCCTGAATCCAGAAGCCAGGAACCAGCAGACCTTTCTCCCAATTCTCCTCTTCTCCCTTCTTCCTCACTTGTTGTCCTAAGTGACTTGTTCTCCAGGTGATCCCTGGTTACACCCATCTGAAGGACCGCACAGAGAACAACGAAATCCCAGTTATAAACAAATCTTCCTACAACTTCTCCTATTTTGCATGTTTTTAAAGCGGGTTCAGCTCCTGACCCAGCAGAGCTGAGGGGACCGAGCAGTGGGAAGTGATAGCAGTTGCTATGCTACTGAGTGAAAGGTCCACAAAATCACATCTCCTGCAGGCCCTCAGGACCTGGCGCAGATTCAGCAGCAGAGGGAATAGGTGACAACGTGCTGGTGTCAGGCAGCCTCTGTCCACCTCATCACAACAGCTCTGGCAGCCATTGTTCCCAGGGGATTTTATTCGCTCCTCGGTGGAAGGATGGCAGTGTAACCCCCTGCTCTCTGGGTACACAGCTACATGCGCTCTTTGCCAGCAAGACTCCAAATACAGGAGCGCCTCTCCTTCATTACTAGGACATGCAGACTACCCAGGGGTTTATTGCAGAATCAAGAGAATCATAGAAGAGTTTGGGTTGGAAGGGACCTTAAAGCTCATTCAGTTCAATCCCCTGCCACGGGCAGGGACACCTTCCACTAGAGCAGGGTGCTCCAAGCCCCGTCCAACCTGGCCTTGAACACTGCCAGGGATGGGGCAGCCACAGCTTCTCTGGGCACCCTGTGCCAGCGCCTCAGCACCCTCACAGGGAAGAATGTCTTCCTAATGTCTCATTTCAATCTCCCCTCTATCAGGTTAAAGCCGTTCCCCTTGTCCTGTCCCTACAGGCCCTCGTCCAATGCCTCTCTCCAGATTTCTTGGTGGCCCCTTTAGGCACTGTAGCTGCTCTAAGGTGTCCCTGGAGCCACTCTAAGTTCTCCCTGGAACCTTCTCTTCTCCAGGCAGAACCAGCCCAGCTCTCTCAGTCTGTCTCCATAGCAGAGGTGCTCCAGCCCTTGCAACATCTTGTGGCCTACTTTGGACTCACTTGAGCAGGTCCACATCCCTCTTGTGTTGAGGGGCCCAGAACTGGCACACAGGGTACAAAAGAGAGGTTCGTGACTGTTTTCGTTTTGATTGCCTTGGAATACTCCTCAAGAAAATACCTATACAGGAAAAGATTAAGCTACATTACAGAAAGCCCAGTATATGGGAGAATAAAAAGCTGTCAAGCAGACTGTTCTTGAGAGCACTTCAGCATGAGACCTTGCTTCACTTAGTTCTTTGCCAGGGTAGCTCACTTCTTTGTAGCTAAGAGCAAACTAATAGTAACAACCTGATTTCTCCGTATGCTTTAGTGATGGGAAGAAGGTCTCACACCCACTTCCAACTAGTTTTGCTAGAATAGGCACTTATGTAGTTATGAAATACCTTATTATTTCCTGACTGAGGAAAAAGCCTGCAGTGGAAGCTTGTCTTATTACAGGGAAACCACTTAGGAGGACGATGTTACAGATGCTCTACAGCAATAAAATCTTAGAGCTTATTAGCCACATGTTCCTCAGTCAGGGTAGCTCTTCTACCTTTAGTTTCTTGTTTGTTTTAATGAAACTTAAACCAAAAAGAAGCCTATCACCCTAAGACACCTCCATGGCAAACCAGCATTCAGTAGTCACTGAAATGTGCCAGAGATGACTTCACATAGCTGCGCTCTTCAATTCGTGACCAACATCATGCTGAAGAATCAAATTGTTTTGCTGTGTGACATAAACCAAAGTGTTACTGCTCTTACAAATCACTGGAAGCGGTCACTGCTGCCCCTGTCCTGCCGTATTTACTGCCAGCAGCCAACTTCAGTGAAGAGCAGTACATGAACTGTCTAAAGCTGATGGTGCTGGCTAGAAATCAGCTCATATAAGTCACCTTCCATTTATTCCCAGAAAAACAAAAACAAGGTTGACATCCAAGTGTTGGCGGCCCTTATGGCTTTGGCTACAAACTAACGGAAGGCTGCTGTTCTCTATCCTCTTACAGACAAGAAACAGGAAATCTGATCATTACCTTAGAAGATAAGGCACCTCTGTATTAGCAACTGCATGGCTCTGTTCACAGACATGGCCATTTCCACATCCCATTCCCTCTCACAACATTGCAAGGAAGAAAACTGAATTTGGAAATGAGTTTCCTTATCTGCTGACTTCAGTTAACTGTGAAATTCAGTCACATTGGTAGAACTTATGCTTCCAACTATATACACCTAGACACACCTGCAATTTCAACTTTAATGAACCTGTGTATTTTGTATATTACATGTCCTGTGCATTTCTAATAGTAAAAACATCTTTTAATATTTGTCACTGCCTTATTTTTAGAGCCAAAAATGAAATTTACAGTGTTTCCTATTACATAGGACCAGTGACAATTTAAATGTAACTGTTTCATCACCATCCACCAGTGCACACGTTTCTCTTCTTAGGCAGCTGAGAAGATGGGGATGAAACCACCCCTCTATATCTCAAAGAGTCAAAGATCTTATGACAGTGTGTTACTCCAGGATGGGTCCAGCTCATTTTGTGTGTGTTCAGCAGCCGAGCCTCTGCTGTTTCTCCTGCCGTACTACTTTACTGCCTTACAGAGCTGTCAGTGTTAAATCATTCCTCTATTTCAGAATCCAAACTTCTTTTTTCTCATTTCCATTTTACTGTTCCTGAGTTCCAGTGCTCGACATCAGCCAACAGAGAAAGAAGGTAATGACTAGAAGGAATAACTGGTACCGGCAGGCAGCAAGAGAAGGAGCAGAGCCACAAACACAGCTGTACCTGTTAGACTCCTGGTTATCCATAGCATTGAGGAGTGTGGAAGGAAGAAAATAGATTACTGGATACACTCATTTAGTAAAAGCAGAAATAACAAGGCCAAATAAAGGTAGAGGTTTAAAAAAAACAAACCAAGACAAAACACACACTGCTGGAGTCATTACATCGTGCTAAAGACAAACAGATCACACACGTGCCAAGGCTCTTACAGAAGCATAGCACAGCAGCACTGCAGTCAGCTCTGAAGATACTAAAAGACTGTGGCAAATACGCTGTAAGTTGTGGTAGAGAAGAAACAAAGAAGCAGCTAAACCCAAAGATTTCTTAATCTCTAGTATTTACAGCTTACCAGTAAACAATGAGAGCTACTACTGCCACGCAGCATAACTTCTTTTCAAGAGTGAATTCCTTGGGGGGGGTCCCCAAAAACATCTTAAAAAGTGCATCTCCATTAAAAATATTCCAGTTCACAAATCACACATT
This sequence comes from Psilopsiagon aurifrons, assembly GCA_025447955.1. Taxonomy (NCBI): domain Eukaryota; kingdom Metazoa; phylum Chordata; class Aves; order Psittaciformes; family Psittacidae; genus Psilopsiagon; species Psilopsiagon aurifrons. The sequence continues at coordinate 5,181 of JAOEHY010031776.1, read as the reverse complement.
TGTGCCAATTTTCTGTTACAGAAACTCACTCCTTTATGTGCTCTGCCATCAGGAAGGCTTTTTGTTTGGTTTCTTTTTCAGGAATTAAATCCTAAATCAGATTCCTGGAATTTTTTACAACAAATGTATGCTGTCCTAAGAGTAAAGCTCATAAAGGAAATAAAGCTGTGACCTTAAGGAGTCTTACACAAATGCTGTACTGAAAGAGAGATTTATCAGAAGCAGAAAACACAGTACAAGCAATTAACATAACTGCTAAGAAGTATTGCAAGCAAGCAATAGTTACCAATTGAGATCTATAATCCATGAGACAGATGGAGGCTTTGCTGTGAGTATATGAATCAAGAGAGTGGTCACGCTGTTGTACCTGTGATGTAGAAGCAAAAGGATTACAATGTTTATGATAAAGATGGGCAATGAGAATATCATGCAGGAGACTAATGGGAGGCAGGTTAGACTGTGAACACACTGCTGTGTCAAGGTCTGAGCTTCCTTCACTGAAGGTAAATGGTAAAGCCCTGTACAAAGTATACAAAGAACAGAAATAGTGCTTGAGTTAGTGACAGGTATTAAGGTAACAGCAGGTACTTGGAGCCATCAGCTTAAAACTTATTAAAGGGAGACTATCTAGACTAATCTCAAATTGAAGTTCCAGGTAAATCCTACAAGTGGATGCAAAACCTCAGACAGGCATTGCGACATGCTTCCTGGAGAAAGGCAGCAAAGTAGACGGAACCAAGGAGCAGCTGAAGTGCATCAGTACATCAGTGCTTTGCACAAAGCTTGGGTCAAAGTCTACTGTGCTGCAAAGGCAAACCGCAATAGGATGTGGAAATGTCTGCAACTTACAGAACATCCATGCAAAAATAACTGCCTTAAAGTAATAGTTATTCCAGTTTTAGAGCAGCAAAACATAACAGAATTTAGTCCTCTTTTCCATGGCTAATATAATCTGAAAGCCAACTTTGTCTCGGGTGCATTTCCTCTCTAGCAAAGAAAGGCACATCACCATTTGTCACTTTGGCTTACATGATTGTGCCTTGTGGAGATTGCCAAGACACATGGACTAGCTCAGATCTTACGAAAATAACAAGCTGCTGCCACCTATTTCAGGTCACAATTGACAATCACCTCACTTGGCCACAAGACAGCATCTTGCTCTTGCCCAAAGTATTGCACATTTTGTGGCATCAGTTACGTTTCCTCTTGTCCTCACCCTTGACTGCTGCAACAGTTGTTCCTGTGGCAGCCCCTGGTTTGTACTTCAGTATTGTCCAGAACTTGAGTCTGAGGTGTCCTCCAAATAACCTAATTGATAGATCTAGAACAAAAACAATTCAACAGCATAAGCAGAAAGAAAATAGATCCTGTTTATAAGTTAAAAATGTGAGCCCCTCTTCCTGATGGCAAACATAAAACTGGAGTCTTTGCACGATGATGTTTGTAATGGATTTGTTCCAGAACTCACATGCCACAGTGAGTTCAATATGTGCATGATGAGTGCAAGATAAAGACCTCTAATCAGTATAGGTGGCTACTTATTATTATTATTAGCTATTCAGATTTGGGAACACAGGCTTTAAAAAGTCTTCTAGGAACTTGGTGGGTGTGGAAGAGAAGTCAAGAACCTGTGGATATCATGCTTTTCCCATCAACTCTCTGACTTTACAACTACATTTGGTTAGGCAGCAGGCTGGGACTGCTGTTAGAATTCCTTGAGCCAAACACCTCTCTGTGTCTTGAAGCCATGCCTCTCCCATTTCCTGTCTAATGTTCAACATCCTAAAAGTCCATTTTAGAGCCACAACAAAACTCTCAGGAAGGAGGAATTAGTCACTCTGATCTTACAGTAGCAAAAAAATGTAAAGAAATAAAAATTCACTTTTTTACTCTCTTCTATGAGTGTTTTCACTGCAGCTCTTTTATCACCACATAGTTCCATGCCTGCTGGCAAACATAGTGGTCCAGAAAAATATTTAACAGTACAAAGACCTCCCCTTCTAAAGGGGAGCCGCTAAGTCCAGCTCTGTTTTCTCCCAAAAGATGCATGGAAGAAGAGATTTACATCCTCTTTATGCCCTGAAGAGCAGAAGCAGAGATTTCCACAATTCCCTGAATAGTCAATTGAGTTTGAGAACCCCAGGAGCCAGCCAATTTCTAGACCTACAGAACTGCTAGCTGAGGCTGACCCTGAATCCCGTCTCCTGAGAACAGTGAGAACTGAAGAGGTTGACTGCTATTACAAAACTCAGTGTCACTAAAGTCTTTGCTTCCCATCACAAACACCGCAGTGAAGGACAAGATAACAGACTTAAATCCCTTTCTCATCTCTCTCCAGCCTCAGCTTCTCTGAGAACTATCTGCCAATACTGAAATACTTCTGAGTATCTACACTGAAGTAATAGTGACATAAAAGCGCTCAGAGCAACACATAAGATTAGTCTAGATCTGCTGTGAGATATGTGCAATCCCCTGCTGATCCTTCCCCAGCCAGAAGGCAGCAGGCAGCTCCATTCTGCATTGGGATACAGCCCTCCACAAAGAAAGCTGTGATCATGCCCTCTCACAGTGGTAGAAGATGAGCAAGTTCAGGTATGTGATGGAACTCTCGAGTCAAACTGCATGCAGATTCAGTAGACACCCCTCCACCAGTGTGCAGGAGACATAGTTACAGATTATTCTGCATTTCCAAGTCTTAAATCTTTCCTTTATCATTAAAAACAAGCTGTTGCCTGCACCAAATCAGATGACTGGAGGCTGCTGTCATCTCTAAACGTGATCCACATGAAGACAAGGCCAGCTAAGAATGCCTGTGCAGCCCAGAAGTAGTTAAATTTGCAGCCTTTTTCCCCCTCCTCAAAGCAGAAAACCTGTGATGAGCAAGTTAATTCATTTCTCTGTGCTATGATGTTCTCCAGGCTGCAAAGCCGCCTGCTAGCCAGTATTAGAACAACCACACTCACAATTCCCATGCTTTAATCAACTGATACTTCCAAACATAAGTCTTACTGCTTATGTCAAAGACCAAGTAGCACCATGCTGCAACAAGCTAAGCACACATTTACAAGAGCTCACTGTGAACTTCAAGCACAAGATACAGCTTCATAGCAAGAAGCACACCTGAAACTACCAGTTCATGACATTTCTGCGCTAGCCATTGAGAACTGCCTCAGAAAAGAATACTTCTTCAGGCTGAGCTAGTGACAGAACAGATATGCGTATAACGGGGAGGGTTAAGTGGATGTGAGGGCCCTTCCCTGGTACTATGAGCTGCCAGCACAATGCAAGACCCTGAAATGTGTTGCTGTGACCTGCCTGTTTTGATCTGCAGCTGCATCAGATCCCATGAAAATGAGAGTAGGAAAAGCTATCTGAACCACACACCAGCCAACTAGCACGACAATCACAACAAGCATGCTGATGAATACTACCTGTGTTGCTTTGCTACACATGGGCGTAGCAAGAACCACTGCTACTAAAGCCTAAAGCTAGTAAGTCTTCTCAGTTTGATACCCAAAAACATATCAGATCTGCAAAGAGGGCAGCATCCTGCAAAACTGCAAAGGGAGCTTGATCTAAAGAGTGGTTTATTTGCCTCTCTTCTGATTTACACTACAAATTGTGCTGATAAAGAGTCCTGAAGGCAGTGACCACACCAAGGTCTCCCTAAATGCAAATACAACCACTTCCAGGACAGCAAGCACAAACAACAGGAAATAAAAGCTTTTCTTACAAATATACACTTACATACAGCAGTATACAGATTTGATCTTGTACCCACTATGAACCCACACCAGTGCTTCCATGACCTAGGTACATATTCGAATACACTGATCAAGACTAAAGCTCCACTGACATTTTTATCTTGGGAGGGTGGAGGAGGGAAAAGAAAACTCACTTAAAAGAGGAGGTTTATTTGAAGCCAGAGCTAATCCAGGCTGCTATGAAGCCCCACAAGCTGTTATTAGAACAACTGAGAGCACAGCACTGGGCCAGGAGTGAGCAATAGGAACAAAGCAGGAGAGGTTGAAACCAGATTTGCCACCACCGGGGCACACAGAGACATGAATACAATTCAGAGGCCACAGTTTTACATTGTCTCAGGCCAAGGGAAAACCCAGGTTGAGATTAACACCCACACCCTCTGTATTTTGGTCAGGTTAGTCTTAATTCAGGTTAGATCAACCCAATGCACTGCACACACTCACCACTGCTCCAGCTGTAAGAAGGAATGGACAGCGTGGAGACAGCACCTGAGGAGGCAAAAAGGTGGAAACGCTTGTGCCAGGGTTAGGGATATTGCCTGCATCCCACAGCAAAACGTTACCATGCACATCGGATGGCACTGCCTTGCTGCTGGCAAGCACAGAGAAAACAATGCGTGCTCTGAAAACATACGGCAAGAAGGTACAGTATAACACTGGAGAAACTGGAGTTTGTACTTTTAATGGACTGAATGAAGCCGTTCGGCTTTGTGCAAGGGGCTGTGGGTCGGCGTGGACGCGGCTCTGCGGTGGCTGTGCAGCCGCAGGTCCACCCCCTCCAGAGAGCAGCCACCAGCGCAGCGGAGCCCCGCGGGTCCGGCCGCTCCTTGCGCTTGGAACTGCTGCAGCACCCCGAGCAGACGGCGGCCGCCCAGGGCGACGGAGCTGACACCGGCTGGGAAGGTCCCGGTCTCCAGGTTAAAGACACAGCCGCACGCTGCCCGCTGTCACCGCTGACACGCGTTTATTTCGAGGTGTAGCCGCTGCATCCCCTCCCCACAGCTCCCGACTCTGCCTTGACACACACACCAGGGGCACAGAGCGCCCGTCCCGCCCTGCCCGCCGCCGTGGGACGACACGTCGGGGCCGACAAGGGCAGGAAGAGTTTTGCCCACACCCTGCGGGAACGCTGAGGCGAGGCGCGGCTCCCTCACCGTTACTTTCGACGGGGAAGGCAGAGCCCCGACGGCGCGCACCGCGGCGGAGGAACCCGCACCCCTCCGCGGGGCCGCGGCTCCTACCTGATGGGGAGAAGAGGGAGCGCCGGACAGCGCCGAGCCGAGCCGAGCCGAGCCGTGCCGTGCGGGTCCCGCGGCCGCTGCTCGCGTGGCGAGAGCCGCCCCCCCGCCGGTACCTGGGGCGGCCCTGGAGGCGGAGCCGCGGCGGGCGGAGGCCGTGGCCGATTGCGAGCGGCGGG
>JAOEHY010031774.1:0-27518 GCA_025447955.1 Psilopsiagon aurifrons | reverse complement strand
CGCCGGGAGGCGAGGCGGGGCGGGCGCGGGGCGGGGCTGCCGCGAGGCGGGGGCTGCCTCGCTGCTGAGGAGCATCAATAATAACAAGGTGAGCGCAGAGCGAGGGACGGCGGCTGCGAGGAGAGAGGCGTTTCCCTGCCGCAAGGGATGCAGGCACCACGGCCCTGGGAACTAGAGCTCTCGCCGCTGCAGCCCTTTCCGCCGGGATGGGACGCTAGGATCGTTTTCCTCCTACTTATCGCTCCTTTTAATTTTTCCTCTTGTTTTGTAATTTTTTATTTTTTTCCTCTTCGCCGTTTCGCATCGTTTCTCTGACCAAAAAAAAAAAAAAAAAAGAAAAAGAAAAAAGAAATTCCCCCCAACATGGAGGCCCTTTGATGCCTCCGGCAGCCGCGCCGGCTCCTCCCGCGGCACTGGGAAGAGCCCTCCGGGCTGTGTGCCCCGCTTCTTCGAGAGCTGCCCCCGGCACTCGGCCCGGGCGCTGAGGGGGGCTCCCTGCGGCCCGGCCCGCCCCTGCCCCGCGCCCCGCCGGCGGGATGCCGCTGCAGCCTGACGGGGGGCTCTTCCTTCCGACGACGGGAACCTGAATGTCACCCCCGCGGCAGCCGCCCGCCCGCGACGGAGGCGGCGCGGGACATGCCCAGCTCGGCGTGAGGGGCGCAGGCGGCTCCTCGGCGCGGAGGGGCAATCTTGCATTATTCTTGTTATCCGTTTAAATTACTGATTCTGGCCCCAAGGCACACCCCGGCACGGCGCCGAGCAGGACCGCGAGGTGTGAGCGCTGCTGGCGGGGAGAGCGGAGGACGCGGTGGGGAGCGGCCCCCAGCCCGTTCCCGGGTTAACCGCTCACGCCGTACAAGCCCCGGTGGAAAATGCGCCGTGCTCCGGACTAGAAGGAGGAGGTGGTGCAGTGCCCCCGGCCGCTCTGAGCAAAGAAGACGCTGGGGTGCGTGTTTTGGGGGGTTTGGGGACTTCTTGGGTGTTTTTGCCCTTCCTCCCCCTTTTTTTTCCTTGCCTTTTTTGTTTTTTCCCTGGAGGAGAGAAAACCCTACCAAGACCCTCAGATGGCTTAGAAAAATGAATAATAATCTGTGAAAATATGAAGTAGACCAGTTCTTGATTTCACCCCTTCCCTTCCCTCCAGCTCCCCAGCCCACTGCTGAGATTGAGATAAAAGGACCCGTTTCCTGGAGGACGAGGAGAACAGACACGTTTCTGGTGTGTAAGAAGGGACCGATGGCAATGCTTCAGAGTGTAGCGGAGACCCAGGGAAGAGGTTCATCCTGTTAACAAAAAATTAAGCAGGGGGAAAATACCAGCGGGAAGGAAAGATACATATATATATTCGTATATACATATATATACCCAACTTAGAAGTATTCCCCAGGTGGCCACAAAGCATGGGCTGTGTTCCAAGCACCAACCTCTCTGACAGCAGAGTGATCTGTCACAGTAGCAGTGAGTCTGAAGAGTGCAATTCCCCTCACCAGACCAACACAACCATGTCTCAACAGCAGCAAGGCAACTCTGTCCCAGGATTATTCATTAAATGCTACAACACATCCACTTATGAGGGGAGGACTAATTCCTCTAAGAAAAACAAGAGAGAGAACAGCCAGAGCATGGAGGCAGAGGTCGAGACCAGCAGATCCAGTGTTAAGGTAAAAAGGGTGCTAAACATAAACGCTGTTTCTCTCAGAACAGGAGTTGGCTGTAGTGGTCTAACCCAAGGAGTCTCCCTGCTGAAGTGATATGTTGCGGGGGGAGATTTTCCTGGCTGGAGCGATTACTTTCGTTTAGAAAACTAACCGGTCTCTTGAAAAGACTTTATAAGTGTACCCACTTCTCTTTCTTTATTCCACAAAATGCGTTTTCCTAATGTTGGGAAAGGAAATAATTGTAGTTGTCCTCGTCAGTTGTTAGAACCAGGGGCACGGGTCTTGCTTTTGAGCCCGGAGGCCCCCGTCCGTCTGTTTGTCGGTGGTGGGACTCTGCCGTGCATGGGAGCTGCACTGCCACTAACTCTCCTCTGGTTTTTGTGTGTGTTTGTGCTGGATTGTCCAGTGTTGCTGTTTGTGCTTGTCTTGGTCGGAAGCGGAGGCAAATCTCAGTCTGAGGCATCTGCTAGCCCGGCTGATCGGTTTGCATACCTCTGCCATTCAGAAAGTTGAAAGGAGAGCGACAGCGTTTTTTGCGCTGGGTACTGATTTACATTAACAACTTGTTGACATTGTCTGTTGCTGCAGGTAGTGTGTTTTTGGGAGGGTTTTTTGAGTGTGCTAGCGTATGTAGAGATACAACCCAGGGCTGTATGAGTGTGCTAGACACATGCTGAAAAAAGTTGTAATTTGTGATTTTTTTTTTTTTTTTTAGTTTTAACTGAGAGAGTTGTGTGGAGTGCCTGCTTCTCTGTTTATTTTGTATTGATGGCCTGTTTATGCATATGCTGTTCGTTAGATCCTAACGCTGTAGGTTTTCATTGGCCTAAATTTTTGCTTTTGGGGGGGGACTATCTCTATTTTGTGAAAATAAGTAATTGCAAATATTAAAAAAATAAAACCAAGTTGTAATTGTCCAGGAGGTATTATATCACATGGCTGATCTGCTTTGGGTTACTGTGGTGAGAACTGAGATACACGTCCTGTAAACATAAGATACAGTCTTGAGATGCAGGCAAGAACTAGCAAAATGTCATGCGTTTTGTGGACTCACAGGATCTAATGATCTGTAGTTTTCTTAGGGGTTTTACATTCTCATTAAGATGGCTTCTGGAGTATTGACCCGGAATAATTTTCTTAAGTTATGTGGTTTATTTTCTTCTATTGTTATGTGAATTTAGTAATTTCAGTTCATAGGACTTTAAAAAAAGTCTAGAAAATGAGAAGACACTTTGTTGGTAGTGAGTTGGCGGAGGAATTAAAATACGGCAGAACATGAAGGTGAATGGTGTTATATTAAACTAAATTTTTGTGTTAATAACACTGTACAGGAAACTGAACTTTATGGCCCTGTTCACACATGATAGACATGCTTACGTTATGTTTAATGTAGTAACCGCATTAAAGACACTTAATTTGTCATCAGAATCCTGACAGTAGTTTTGCTAGTTGATTTTTTAATACGGAATATAACTGCACATTAGAGAGTCTAAACCAAAAGTATTCTTAAAATTTATAGTCTGTGAATTTGTTTTCTGTGTGCTTGCTTATGGTTTAAAAACCAACTCCAAAACCTGTTTCCAGAGGCACTCATGGGAAGTGGTCTTAATTTTGTTAAATTTTGCTGCTTGATTTCAGGAACTCTGTAAAAATTCTTGTGCTTAAGTTTGGACAATTCAGCTAGATGCTATAGGGTGATGCTGATTCTTATGCAGACTGTACTCTCATTGGCAGTCATTCTGATTTTTATCACTCAGTCGTATTTTCTGCCCTTGTCATCATTTTAAGCACGTTGCTGTGAAACTATAGGTTTTGAGAAGTGAGAATGGAATTCTATTTGTGCTCAGCTGAATACAGAATCTGTTAGAGCCATCACATCTGCCTGATTTTCATGTGCAAAATCCTGTCGTACTCTTTAGAGCTATAAAGCAACATGGTATTTCATTCTGTTTTTATCATTACTGTGTATAGTGTGATCAGATTTAGAGTTCTCAGTGTGCTGGATAATGGCGTTGTCTCAGGGGTTGTGCTGGAGAGAGGGCTGTGCTATCACAGAGAGCAGCTTTCACAGGATGCTGAACTTGTTTGTAAAGAAATGAAGTTGATGAGAACATTAATGATAATGGATAGGAGCCTGAAATTCCTGAAGCCAAAAGGAGCATTGGGCAGGACCTTGTGCTGTTTTGGAGTTAAAAGGGTTTTTGATTTGAAGATGAACTGTAAGAATTAGGGCACTAGTAGGAACCATTGCTGTGCTTCACTGTGTTGTAGTACACCCTTTATGGCCCCTGGGATACCCTCACATGAACACAAGATGCTTTTGTGCTTTGAGCAGTGGTCATGTCATCAGAATTTGTGTGAATAGCCAGTAACCTGCCTGAATGGCTTTTGCACTTGGTTTCAGAGCACTTTAATTGAAATTCATTCACAGTCTTTTGTTGTATATGCACAGTTTAAAGCCAAGAGTCCTGTGTTAGAACTAAAAGCAAAACTTGGTCCATGTGTATATTTCATATTTTCATTTTGGCTGGCATTAGCATTAAGTTTATTAAAATATGTATAATAGTGCAACAACTTTTACTGAATCTGTTTTTTAGCTGTAGTGCATGTTTTCAAGTCAGAAAGATTCATAAAAAGAAATAACTCATGCTAATTGTAAAATGGCATTACATATATTGCTAATTAGCCCCAGACCTATTCTGGCTCTATGTCTTATTTTATCTTTCTTCTTGTCAAGATGATTTTTTGGATGTGTGGTGTGAGCATACTGTATTTTGTGATTTGCATCAGTTTACAAACTAGCTAAAAAAAGTTACCTGTTCTTCCCTAACACAGAAACCCCTAAGTTTATCCATAGCAAATTTATTGAGCAGTCCTGAAAGTGTGTGTGTGTGTGCGCAGAGATAAGTGCCATAATACCCGTTTCTGGTATGTACAAGTATGGTGACAGTGTGTGAGAAACGGAGGAGCCTTTTTAATCTGCGGTATTTGGCCATAGGACTTGTATCTCCCTCCTTCATTAGAATTCTCATACAGTGCTTTTATTTGAAAATGTAAAAGCCTCTTGGAATAAGTGTGGTATCAAAAAGTGCACCACAGTGAGAACTCCTCCTTGATTTTCAATGTATCAATTCCACAGCTTAAACTCTGCACTTTCCCAGTGAAAGATGAGCAAGACTTGAATACTTGAATGCAGTGACTTGGGTTTGATTATCCAGTACTACATTAAGAATATCAAATGACACTTCCCCAGTACTGTTGCCAAGGAGAGGGGTTTGTTGTTGTGTTTGGGATTTTTTGGTTTGTAGTTTTTCTTTTCTTTTCTTTTTTTTTTTTTTTTAGCTTTAGCAATTTCAAGAAAATGGACTTAAAATTGTGGTTGTCTTTCATAGATCTTATTTATAGTTATGATTTTCTTTTTCAGACATTTGTGGTGTTGAATGTATGGTAAAGGTACTTGACCTTATAGAAACCTGCTTAAATACCTTGAGAGTAGTACCTCTGTTTAATGAATAGCATGAGTGGGGTAAATGCTGGAATGGTATAAGGGCTCAATGATTCTGTGATTTATTTACAGTTGGCTTGGGTATTCATAAACATATGCTGTCCCAACATCACATGTGAATATCACTCCTGTTGTGCATTATTATTCAGCATAGCACATACATTGCACATTTATTTTGCTCTGTCATTCTTCTACGTATACGAGATTTCCTTCCTCTTGTGTAACTCTCCTTGTCACGTAGATGTAACACAGAAATATATGCATTTCAGTGCAGAGGGATGAGAGAGTAAATCCAAACTTCCTTTGTTTTTAAATTAAAGGTAGTCCTAAGCCAGCACAGCTAAATGAAACAGCCTTTTGATTTATCGCTGACAGACAGTCTAAATCCGTGGCCTTATAGCTAGTCAGTTTTCTTCATTCAAGCCCTGTGAAATTGCCTGAGAATATTTCAGCCACTGCAAACCAATGGTTAGCATAATTCTGCACACAGGAGGCTGTATGCTGTGTGGTACCTGCAGCACTGAAGTGGATCTTGCTTCAGAGTTTAACAGCACATTATTTAGTCAGTTAAGCTGTCTTCTCTCTTCCTGCCTGTCTGGTAATTCCTTCCCCTTGGAACATACAAGGCCTCCCTCCCTTTGAAGTTCCCACACGTACTGTTCAAGCTTCCAGTGAGGCTGTCCACTCTCTCTTGATTCCTCCCTGTTCTCACTGACACCATCCTCAGTCATTTCCCCGACAAACCTCCCATCAGTGTTTCCCTCCCACTTCCACTGACGTCAGCTCTCCTGTGCAGGCATCCTTGCTCCCACTGAGAGTATCCTTCCCATGCTGAGATACATGAACTTTTCTCAATCTTTACAGCTCCAGACTTCCAGGCTGATGCTTCTTGTGCTGTTGTTTGCAAGGCTTGAACCCTTTTCTCCAGGGGAAGTGTGTCTGATTTTTAAATGGTACGAAGTGAACTGATGTGGTAACATGTGAGCTGGGTTTATATTTAAGTCTAATTTTTTATATTTAGCCTTTAATTTCTTGTTGCTTGTAATGTAAATGGGAAAAAACAAACTGTAAATCACTTAGGGCACTACACTACTAAGCATAAGCTGTGTTTTCAGTTTTTAAAGCATTATTATTGGTACCTCTCCTGACCCTGCAAACTAACTCATGCAAAATGTGCCACTGCATCTGAGGGCAATTCCTTGCATGACTGAGATGAGCAAGGTTAAACCCTGAATTTTTTGAGTACTTACTGTTGGTAAAAGCTTTACTGAAACTCCTTTCTGCTGAGCATTCATCTGCCAGACAAGAAACACTGACTTCTCTCTGCCCTTTGCATGGTTCTTTGCTGTCCCTGGTCTGAGCTTGCTTTGTGTCTCTTCCCTTGTCATTTTAGGTAGTTAATTTCTAAGCTTTTCCTTTTCTGCTGTCTGGGTGTGTCAGTAGAGGAAGTATTAAACACAAACCTTTATTTCTGTGGTTATAGGTGTTTATCTTACTGTGTTGTACCCTTTGTATTCTTAATTGTATGTTTCAGACTGAAGTGTAAGTACATCCACAGTGAAAATTTTTCTGGTTGTAGAATGTGCTTGCAAGTGAGGCAGGAGAACAGGAGGCGATACACTTACTAGCTCTCCCTCCCTATCTGCTATTCCCAATGTCACATGTGGTGTGAAATTCCAGAGCAAGGTACCAGCATTGCCTTGCTTTTTAAGATGACAGCAATTCAGATTTTATAATCAAAATGTTATGTCTAAATATAAGCTGCAGATATTAAAGGTGAGATAGTTACAACCACTTGTAGATACTTAATGTTCAATGTATTTAGGTTAGAATATGCTTTCAGTCTATGTGAATATGAAGAATGTCTCATTAGAGTGAGAGTTGCTTATAATTCTTTGGAAACTTAGAAAAAAAAAATACTGCTTCGGAAGTGTTTTATTTCCCATATTGCATGCTTTAATATCTGTTCCTCGTGTTCAAGTAAATGTCAAGAAAATGAATGGGTTTTGAATGAGAATTATTTTTAGCATCCATTGAGGTAGTTACATCCAACAGCTGCCACTTCAACAGTGATAAATTGCTGGTTTACTTTAGTTATATGAACAGTTGTTCACCTCTCTTGGCCATCACCCTGAGAAGGAAATTGAGAAGTTACTTCTTAAGCAATAGTAACAATACTTTGAAAATATTCCACTCTTTTAGCATTCCACTTGGAATGCCAGGTGACTTTCAAATGAGTCCTCAAATAGGAAATAAATATTTAGAGATATAGACAGCTAAAGCTCTGATGAGCTGTCAGCAAAAAGTGAAAGAAACCTAAAGCAAAGATGGTGATAAGCAGACTGGCCCCTAAGTGAATTTGGTTCAATACAAGCTTTATGTAAGTTGTATTTTATCAGGGGACCACAGAAACACACCTCACACCTGAGAACAATTTAGCATTGTGTTCTGTTTTGTTCATGGGTCTGGACATGCTATGCCCAGGTGGTAAACTGCTTTACCAGCCTTGGATGGAATTAAAAGGCTGATTCTGAGACTGCACATACTGTGTGATTTCGTGTCCAAAGTGCAGTTTTCCATGTGAAGTTTTATGTGTCAGACCCATTCATGCAGAGGAGCTTCACTAGGAATTTGCCCTGTGACACTCTACGCTTTTCTGTCTGTCCATTCAGTAACATAATTAGGTATCTTTATTTAACCATCATTTAAATTGGCATAGGATGGTAGATGCAAATTGAACAGCTATAATGTGCATGACATACCAAATAGTTTTATTGCCCAGAGTCATATTTTTAAGTTTCCAAAGGCATCAGGGAAGCGGTGTGGTTATAGCCCTCTGCTTTTCAAAAAGATTTTGGCATTCAGAGCCTTTTAGATTCTTTCCTGAAATCCCTGTTAAGGCCAAAATGTAATAAATGCTGTCGGTACACACACTGTGAAATTGAAGTCGTGGAGTCTCTAATTTGTGCATTCTTCCAGACCATCCCCTTTTACTATGGGTTGAACTGTTGGCCTCAAATCAAGCTGTCAGTCCCTTTTCTCCTCTTCCTTGTAAAATCTTTTAAGTCTGTCCCTGTACACAGAACAAAAAGCTCAGCATTCTGTAGCCAGCTCCCAGATGTATGGCTTTGTTTTGGGAGAAAGGGCGGGGGCTACAACCTAGTTTTTGACATGAAAATGCATTGACATGAAATAAATTGCATCTATTTTGAATGTGGTTGACACAATAATTTGAGATGGGTTTTGATGGCATTTTAAACATTTAAAGGTAGTCTGCATATGTATATAGAAAGTGAATGTCCTTACAAAGCAAAAGACTTTGGAATAAAAAAGGAATATTCAGAAGTTGAAAGCAGTTTTGAGAATTAATATTGTTGCTAGTGAAAAAGACACTGATTCTGGTATGTGGGACTCAAACTAGGATTCTCATTTTTTCCAGGAAAAGGAGGAAATATGGCTGCATTAGTACATGACAGACTATTTTTGAGCACTAGATCCCTAGAAATTCAGGTGACACTTTTTTGATGGTGTAAGGACAGTCTCCTTGTTGGCCAGATAGGTGCTTCATTCCTGAGTGAACTAAAGAGACACTGTTTCAAGGATTATTATTTTTAATCAGGATAGAAATTGATCTATTTGTTAAATATTTTTAACATATTTAAGTTGCATCTCTTTCCTCATTGGAAATGAGAATTCACTCTCTTTGCAAAACCCAAATTAATTTGCGCATTACTTTGAAAGTTGCACAGGGAACTTTAAGCATTTTATATGCCTAAAAAGATCAAACCTTTCAAGTAAGAAATATTTTCCTTTATAAATCAAACATTTTGCCTAGTAACATGAATAGATTTCTGATTGTTAAGGGGAAAAGTGGTAACCTTGACATCTTTTCATTGTTTTTTTTTAGATTTCCCAGTTGCCTAAGTAAATCCATACAAAGAAAACACAGAATTACTCTGCAAGTATGAAAGAATGACATCCTCTACTTCCCATTGTTTTTAACTTTGAGTTAGCAGTGGCCTTTAGCTCCCTGATGGGATGTGGTGGAAACTTTGAGGCCCCATCTTACTTGTCACTAAAAGGCACTGTATTTTTAAAGTTATACATTTACCATTGCTTTTTGTCTTTCAGTTGGAGGTTCTGTTATCTCTAGTAAAATTTAATCAGACACATAACCTCAGTAAGTGATCAGCCAAGTAGACCTTTATAAGTATTTTCATTGAAAAGAACTATGCTCATGCATTAATTAAAGCTCAATGGAAGAACCTCAATCCATTGAACGCAGTGTTCCTGTATTTAGGAGTATCTGTAATTTTGCATCATTGGCAAGATGACGTTCCTCGTTCATACTGAATTATTAGGGTTGTGTCTCTCTGATGCTGAAGTGCAGAACTCTATTTTACAACACTAGTTTTAATTCCAAGATTTTCAATGCACAAATGTGTCCATGAGATAGTAGCTCAAAATCCGCTTTCAGACAACTGACTTTGCAGATGTGTATTTCTTTTTGCAGTACCATTTGCTGTTTCTTTCAGTTTTAAAGTTTTGGGGTTTATCCTTTTCCTTTCTTTTTTTTACCCTTGCCTTTATTTCTCCATCAAAGTTTGGTGAGAAATTCCACAAGTGGTTGAAGACAACCACACCTCCTACTTTAGTAACTTGAAGCAGAAGTGACCACCTTGCATATTGCCGCAGTTTAACCGCCTGGTAAAATGGTGCTTTTCCATGAGCTGTGGCTCAGTGATAAATATCTCTGTATAGGATGAGTGTCAGAATGTAAGTCTGCACAACTGGAAT
The DNA here is from genome assembly GCA_025447955.1 of Psilopsiagon aurifrons. Taxonomy (NCBI): domain Eukaryota; kingdom Metazoa; phylum Chordata; class Aves; order Psittaciformes; family Psittacidae; genus Psilopsiagon; species Psilopsiagon aurifrons. Next base: position 17,558 of record JAOEHY010031774.1, on the reverse strand, counting down.
CAGAGCTCTGCCACACACTGAGGTGCAGATGGTACTGGGATGCTGGCAAGATACCTGCATTTTATTTTTCAAAACAGAATTGTTTCCAAATCCTGAAGAGATTTATTGGTGGGCCAAATTCTGACTAAAATGACAGTCCTTCAACCCCATTACAAACTGTGGGCCTGAGGGGTGTACCTGAGGCAGAACTTGAGCTGTTGTGTTCTCCTCACTATGGTAGAAAATAGTTCCTTGTTGGATACATGATTTGCAAATAAAAATAGTGGCAATAATATTTGTAATTTCCTGTCATTCCAGAAGGACATCAGTGTAGCTCCAGTGAGCAAGTCCCTGCCTGTACTGAACCTGGTGGCAGAGTTCTTACAATTTTCAGAACAGGCAGAATTTGATCTCTGGTCTGTAAGCAAAACTTACCCAGCTTCTCTTAAAGTGCACTGAAGGTGTCAGCCATTATGCTTTGGATCCCATGTTTTATGATTGCTTAATCCATAGCTAGTGCAAAAAACCTACCAATAAATGATAGTAACTTTCTAATGATGGGAGTAATGGGATAGCAAATTTATTTATTTATTTTTCCCCTTAGCTTCATGTAGCAGTGGGGGCTGTTTTCAACCAGTAGCTGCCTGCATAAAGAATATAAATTGTTGTGGCTTCAGATCATAAATGAAATCTGCACATCTACTGCTGTTCTTGAGTGGTGATACTCAGAGTTAGAACTTGCATTTCCAGGTTTTCAACAGGACTTTTATTTCTATGTATGTGTACCTGTGTAGTACTTAATTTGCATCTGAAGTGTGTTGGGATGTGTTCTGTTGCCTGGTGTTTTGTGGCCAAGGTTAGAGATACTGAACTGGAATCAGAAGAACCAGACTGCCACTGGTTAGCATGTAGCTCTTCAGCCAACATAATTTGTATTTCTACTTGAATGCTTGATCCAAATTATGTATCAAGCAAAATCAGAGCCATCATATACCCAGGAACATGAAAGTTGCACTTAGGTCAAACTGTGTCCATGTAATGCTGTGATTTGTTTCTAGCAGTAGTCCACAGAGTGTGCTTTGGAGAAAGATGCAAGGAATCTATTTAAAGTACAAAAATGAGAAGAGTTTTTCATGCTCTTCTTTAGTCTGAACACACGGATTTACTGCTCGCTTGTCACAATTTTGGCATGTAATAGGATAATGATATTTTAGCTTTATCTCCTTAAAACTTGATTGCTAAGTTGACAAATGCAATAAAAAAGTTATACTCTTGAGTGCAATTTATGAATGGAGGATTAATTTGCAAACTAGTGTTAGCACTTAGCACTCAAAACTCCACTGATGTGGATCATTTTTGTATGTGTTTCTGCAAATACTGTTGCAGGGACCAGGAACAACTGATGAAAGTGTTCTAAAAGAAAGCAAGAGGGATGGACTGTAACTAAATACGGGTTTGCATTTTGAAGAGGACTTCATGACCTACTGCTTTTTTTTCATACACAAGGCAGAGTATCCTGCCGATGGAAAAAAGCTGAGGGTAATGTTGATGTTCTAGAGGAAGGAAACATTTCAAAGCCAGGCAGATAGGGTTTTGCAAACCCAAACAGCTTTTGTTTTGTTAACAACTACACCATGAGGAAGAGTAAGTCCTGTGAACTCAGACACTGCTTTATGCTTCCATTGATCCTGCTGTAACTTTTAATTTACTTAGTATTTGTTTTCTTTTTGTCTTTTGCTGTGGAAGTGATCTGCTTTCTGCAGGATTTCAGATGAAAGGGCTGTTCTGCTTATACTGTCCATTAGTTATGTTAATGTGTGTCCTCAGTTATGGAGACTGTGTCTTGTTCCTTGATATTTAATGCATGGAACTGAGATCTGCCATGAGACCAGCCAGGTCTAATTCAGTAGTTGTGCTGCCAGTCACAGTTCCCTAAGCCTAGCACTGGTACTTTTCCCTGTATGAATAATCTTAATGTTTTACCTTTAACAAAGTATGGAATCTTCTACTTTGGGGCAGCTGCTTCCTTTTTAGGAGGGTTTTATGTTTTCTGAAATACTATTGCAAGTTACAGCTCTTTAAAATGAATGTGTTAGAGCAGTAACTTGTTGGGAGCCAAGTTTTCTCCAAAGAGCAGCCTCTGTAGCCTTTTTGCCACTTTTAGTGGTACTGAGTAGAGATAACCAGCTTCATGGGGATATTAGAGACCTAGCTTTTATGATCCTCATTAATAATAAGAAAAACTCATGAAACCAGTGGAACTGCTCAGTGAGGAAGCTGAGCAGTTCTCACCCTCTCACCCCTGGCTTTGGTGAGAAGGGCAAAGATGGTATTTGTCCCTGAATACAGGCACTATTGTCAGCCTGCTGTCTTGGTAGCAAATATTAAAAATTTTGGTGGGCAGTCTCTACTGTTGGTTCCTAGCACTAAATATTTTACTGAAAACCACAATTCTGCTGTCACTGTCTGTATGTTATAACATTTGGAAGATTTATTTTTTTTTTTATTGTATAGTACAATAAAATCAGTGAGGGTGGGAATGGAACAGAGGGAGCAAGCCCTGCTAGCAGTCGGCGGGAGTTTTGGGAAGTCTAATGGCTTGTCTAATCCTCGGACTTAGGCCCTAGTCACAGTGTGGCCATGGGAAAATTGCCAGGCACCAAATTTTCAGAGGAGCATGATTGAAGTTCACATTCTCTAAACCCCTGAGCTCTCTTGTGAATGGCTTACAGTGAGGGCTGTCAAAAAAGTGAGCTGAAATTACCATCTTTATTTTGCCAATTAAACTGAAAAGGATTTATTTTTGGAGGTTACACAGCTCTGAAGTTTTCTCCTGACTTTATCTTGGCTGTTCCAATTGCTAAGAGCTCTTACAAAGCTCTCTTGTGCTTTTTGGGCAGTAGAAACTCTCTTCTGCTATGCTCTGCTTAGGTTGCGAGACACTGTTCATGGGGTAGATTCTGCTTTGTGGGTAATCTGGCTTTGTTGGTATATGAAATCTAAGCAAACTACAGGATTTTAAGGGCTGTGGAAGTGAAATACACATGGTGCAGGTTCAGGGAATGGCAACCTTCCTCCTTTTCTTCTGTGAGCCTTTGAAGTATGCTGGGAAGTGCAGGCTGAGGGTGTTAAGAGGCAGCTTGATGTTCAACCCAACCAGGAATTGTGTGGGTTAGGAGGTGACTCCCTGATACATTTCACTGCTCTGTTATTGTCACCTAAATTTAATCATGAGGTCAATACCAGAGGCCAGTGGCCAGCGTGGAGTGTAAGTGTCCAGTGCTTGACTTTTAAAGTCACAGTAGTAAATGGTTTTCCTTGTAGGATTGCAGAAATCTCAGTTGTCTCCACAGGGACCTTTACCTGGAAAGTGCTTTGTACTAAAAGGTGGAAAACCCTAAATTTTTACATTGTCAGCTGGAGCAAAGACACCGTCTCCCTCAGTTGTGTTCAGGAGTGAGACCCTTCCTCCACAGATGACTTACAAAGATGAACTATCATCCCCTCTCAGCATACCTGATACTTTTGGTGAATGGCTTGCTACATTTTTTCCCCAGCTGACTAGCATTCTAGCTCACTGGTCAGAGAATTGCTCAGTTGCATCCACTTGTGAGGATTTGCTGTGCCAGTGCTGTTCTGTTTCAGGAGAAAGGCGCCAAGGAAGTGCATTCTGCTGAGCGTATCTGAGAGCAGAACAGTGCTTCCCTGGCTGTGGCAAATCACTTTACTTTAGGATCTAGTTTCCTCTTATCCTTGTAACAATATACTCATTAAATACACATGTGAAATATTACCTGGGAATCTTTAAATGCTTCACTACTATCAGCTTCATGACATTTTGTAAGAGTTGCAAGGACCTGTAAAGTACCTCTGTTGTTTCCTCCCCCCTCATTTTGCAGAGAGGTGAGTGTGGGTGAAGGGCTTGGCATTTTTTTCATCATCTTCCCCAAAATCAGGAGGTCTCAAGCCAGCAGGTAGAATTTCTAGGAGATTCTTCTAAAGGAGGGCTCTCCACAACCTGTTCTAAAATAGCTTAATGATTTTTAAGGTAAACCAACAAGCCATTTCATGTAGAGGGAAAAGTATGGGAGAGGATTGCCAGGGTGAAGGGATTATGGCTAACAGCGTTGCTGCAAGAGCTCTTCATGTCCTTAAGAGTCTGAGTTAGGTTTGGAAAACCCAAACATCTATACTGAGGACAGAACTAGGTCCAGTGGTAATGGCTTGTTTAAACACAAATTCTTAAGCCCAGGTTGACTGTTGTAACTCAGTTTGGTTACTTTTGCCCTAGGACATGAACAGATTATCCAGAGGAATACATATGTACAGGATGTTTGCCAATTATCTTGCAGTTAATTTAAACAGAACACAAACTCCTGACTTGGTGTACCCTAAGGTCTTAATTTTTAATCTAGCTTGGAGAGGGTCTTTTACAAGTGCTAACCTGGTTAAGGTACAGGAAAGACAGTGGTATGTTTTAAAGTGCTTATCCAAAGCCATGAACAACAAGGATGGAAATACATTGAGGGTGTATAGAGCAGCTTGGTCTTCCTGACAGTCTCTGAAATTGTCTGACTTCATTGGAGCAGGAAAAAGCTCTTGGATCGTGGCTGCTGTGTCAATGCATCCATCTGCAGAACTCAGTACTGTCTGCTGAGAGCTTGGACCTTCACAAGAAGGTTTCCTCAGGAGCCTTGCCTTCCTCTCTCCAAGTTATACATGTCTTTATTCTCAGGTCCATAAACATATGCTTCTTAACTCTCTGAAAGTATAAAAACATGAAGATCCCTAATGTGCTGGGCCAGCCAGAGGGCTTTCTGTAAACTCTTTGTAAAATAGCACTTAGCACATGAGCTCTTAATTTCTTAGTTCAGAAAAGTGCATGGCACTTCCCTACAGTGCACAGCTGGGCATTTCCAGAGCCTGCTTCTTCACGCACAGTTTTTGATTGATGACTGTTAACTAAACTTTGGTTAATTAAGTTGACAATTTCACAGCTACTTTGAACAGCTCATTAACTGCAGGCTACAGCTGCTTTGCAGCCAAAACTCCACAATACATCATACAGTGTAACCTGCTGACAGGAGGGTACAACTTCCAACTCCTGCTTCAGGAGATCAGATTTATTACTGCAGTCTTGCTTCTTCTAAAACTGGTGAAGGCAGTTTTAGAAGCTAGAACTATCCCCCATTAACGGATACTGAGAATGCTTTGATCTGTAGCATAATCCCACACATAGTAGTAGGGCCATGGATACAACTTCGCATGTTAAAGCAAATGCTGTTTTACATATGTTGCCAAGCTGATAGTGATGTTGGGTGAGGAAGTGGCTGTGGCCAGGTTGCATGGATTGCAGCTCCTGTATGATACTGATTGAAGATCTACAGGCTTGGGGTTTTTTTCCTTCTTTTTTTTGTTCAGATGATCATACTTATGCAATCCCCTGTTACTCAGCTCACTTAAAAAGAGGGAAGAGTACATTGTTATCTGTTACTTTATAAGTTATTTTTGTGCTTTGTCCTTTCCCCCTTTCTCCCCTGATAGTATAGAAAAATCTAGTCTGAGAGCTGTTGAAACACCTGCTTAAAGGCAATGGAGACTGAGCTTGCCTTAAAGGCAATGGAGACTGAGCTTGCTGACTGCAACTTAGCAAGCCAGGTTCTTCAGCTTGGCCTGGAGAAAGAGTAAATAATCTTTCCAAGAAATTTTCAAATCTCAGCTGCCCATGATCTTGAAAGATCCCATCAGTTGTGACAGGAACACGTGTCTAGGTTCTCAGGTGATGAGGCATCCTCTCATCTCAAATGTTAATGTTGCAACGCTCTGTTCTTTACGCTGGTGATTTCCTACTGATGTGGCTATGGTAAAGTCCTGCTGTAACTGCAGCAATACTGATACTGCTGTGCTCATGACAGCATAGTTTTTGCCATTTGAGAGAACAAATACAGTGGTGTAACTTCTTCCACAATAGAAAACTTTCCTGTATTTCTTGACTTGTGGAAATACACTTAGGGCACACTTCTAGTTTATGCAAAGTCTTGATGCAGTCAAGGTCAGGCCTGTATGAAGAATGTTACCTAGCCTAGAAATGTCAGTGAGGGATTTGGGGTTTTAGTAATATTTTATATTGGAAAAAAATCTCTGTTATGGATGTAGTAGTGGTAGTGGATGGGGGAATGTGCTTTTGTTAGAGTAGCTTGTTTCAGCTGAGGAACTGGTATAAAATACACCAGCAAAACCAGATTTGGTAGTATTACCTCCATTTGCAGTACAAAAGTTTCCTGGGACACTTGTTATACCTATGCCAGTACTTAAGGACTGTGGAGGTGAAATGGAAAGGAAGTGAGAACCTGTTACAAAGTCGGCACATGCCACGCTTTTCATCCTTGTTGAGCCTTTGGGCTGTTACAGGTTCTGGCAGCTGATGTCTCTGACCCACTTGCCTGCTTTTATGATGCCTTTGCAGCAAGAATTTGAGACAGAGAGGGCTCCAAGGAACTCTGTTAGCACTCTGCATGCTGCCATGACAGAGGTGCTTTTTTGGAAATTTTCCTCTTTTGGCCAGATGGATTTAACAGGAAATAGTTTGGTCGAGATATGAAATCATAATGTGGGGATTTGCAAACCTTTTGTAAGAAAAGGCTTTTTTTTGTCAGCAAGGCTTTGTAGGCTAGACCAGGCAGTAGAACAGAGGGGAACAGTCCTTGAATTAGGACAAATAGATGATTGTTAATGGCCTTTGTCCTCTGTTGCTGTTTGTGTGCTTTTGCTGTAGTGCACTGCTCTTCAGAACAGGCTTGTAAGTGCGTGGCTCTGTGTTCTGCAAGTTAAGGTTATTGAGGAAAAGTTGAACTCTCAGTTAATTGATGATATTGTTTAGAACAAATTTAATCTAATAATTACCTCATGAAACTAGTCAGGATTCATGCTTGAATATGGGACAAATTATTATTGTACAGAAGATACTGAATTACCAGGTGTGATTTGGTGATGATTTGTTGGTCATGCAGAAGGGCAGCTTGTGATACAAACGTTGTCATGCCAGAGCTGCTTCTGCAGCAGAGCTGCCATTTTACTGCCTGTTTGTGCTTGACCTTGTTACTTTGGCTTCCATGGTGGTCTGTAGTTTTTCTTTAACTTGTTCCTTTATGCACAGCATGGGTTTCTTTTTGCAGCCTCTATTCTTCCTTTTGCCATTGTCTTACATCTTCAGCAGCCATTTTCATGTTTCTAATGCTTATGTATGCATGTATCTATATTTTTGGGGGTCACAAGTAGCGTGCATCCTCTCACTAATGAAACTCAGAGCAGCTCCTCCCAGTAGTTTGGTTTTTGCTTAAATGAAATGTTTCATTGGGTGAAGGTCTTTGAGGAAGGTCTAACTTCTTCCCATCGGCATACAACACTATCCTAGAAATGATAGAATCTTTCTTGTTTACAAAAAAGCATAGCTAGTAAACAAATCTCTCCCTGAAAAATCTTTAGTTAGTATACACAGTGTACTGTTCATAATTTACACCAAGGTCAGTGGCTCTTAAAATGCCATTCATATAAATCAATCTGATACTGGAGGAGTGTTTTCATAGATGTGTTTGCAATCTCAAGTCAACAAAAAAAAAAAATCATTTTTTTTCTTTTATTTCATCTAAAATTCAGTAAACTAATTTCTGATGTGCCATACTAGAAAAAAGTTTTTCATCAGCTTTCAAACTTGCAATGCTGTTCTATGCTTAAAATGTTTTCCTCATTGATATTTGAAATTGTGGGTATGTTCTTGTGTTGCTTAACCAAAATAAGTAACATTGTGGGGAAAAAACAATTTTTTCATAACACAAAGCATAATTAGCTGATGTGTAAATTATTTAATGATAGTTTGTGGATGTGAATTTTAGTTATTTAAATATGAATAGGCTGTCATAAATGATACTGAGCGTGGACTCTGTCTTGTATGATTCAGCTGCTGCTGACAATTTCATAATAAAAATCAGACATTTCCCATCTATTTTTATAACCATGGCAGTTCAGATACTTGCTGTAAAAAGGGAATAAACAGTTGTGATTGAACTGAACTTTGATCTGAAATGGAAATGGATTTTTTTCCCCTTACTAGGGATCTTGCAGTGGCTTCCCAAAGTACTGAAGCTCAAGCTAGTTTTGTGACAGCTTTCTCTTGGACAGGGGCTGAGTGAAGAAATTGTTACTGTTCCTCCAGATGCATTCCCAACAAGAGCCATAATTTCATTTTTTTAAAGAGGGTCATGTTCATTGTGTCTCTAATTAACTGCTCTTTTACATCTTTGCACTTGAACAGTTGGTGACCATTGCAGAGATGACTGAATAGTGATCCGTGAGTGCCACCTTGCTTATGGAGTTGCATCAGTAGCTTGGCCCCCAGCAATTCCTTTTTGGTTTCTTGTGAGTAGGGTGAATAGACTGAGAGAGCCCTGAATCTCTTCTTGATTGCATTGAAGTTGGGACAAAGTTTCATTTAAGTGGTATTATGCAAGTAAAACAAAGAGATGTGCTGGCCTCTGAGGTGGAGCCTCTTGCTTCTGTCTTTGTACACGTGTTCTGGGCCAAGCTGATACTTGAAGCCCACAGAATTAATGGAAAGGCTGGTTTTCAGAGAGCTGTTATATTAATTGGTTTTGGCGATTTTTTTCCTGTCTGATGTATCCCTACCAAGACCTGGAGGGCTGTACTGGCTTTAGCCTACTGAGGTCTTTTGGTGCCACGTTGAAGCTCCGGTGTGTGTGCATGGTGAACTAAGCAACCTCAGTCTCTGTGGTGTGCTCAGTCCTCATATGCCCTGGGATCAGGAATCCCCCGCCTGTTTTCATGTTACTCACGTGATTTTGTTTCACACTTGGAGTACATCTTTGGGTCAGCATTCACGGTTTTTGAAAACATTTATCTTTTTAGAGAAAGCAGTTACTTGATTCTAACTGTTTTTAGTAAAATAGTACCTTTTAGGGCTAAAGTAGGTATTTCTAAGCCTTACAACTCCTTTCCAAGTGAAGGCTAGCATCAGGGAATTAGAAATTACCCAAAAGAAACTTACACAGCCACAGCAGATACAGCCCAGATAAACTAAGAGAGTTGCTTGGGGAAAGCTGTCAGTATTTTCAGTGATTGTTTTTATAACCACCAGATTCCTCTTTCAAAAATCCTTGAGATTGATCACATTATGCCTTGGCAAAGACTTTCTGGATCTCGGATGATGTTTTAGTTGTGGGTTTCATTGCTCAGATGGGAAGATAAGGTGGTCAAATAGAAAAACATTCACTTTGAATGATGTATAATGGCCAGTCAAGGACATTGTTAGCTTGTCTGCTTTGTGAAAGATAAGCAACTGTGGTGCAAGGACTACACATGGTTGTTAATTTAAAAATCCTCATTTAGCTTTGTCTAAGTTATAGGAGCTTTTTGTCTGTGACTGGAGCTGTGGTTATTTTTGTTTAATGATACGTCTTCTCTGTGTTAGCAGCAGTAGCACACAGTTTGTACAGGTTTTTGTAACTGCTTTTGATAATCAGTCTGGAGAAGTGGAAAGAATCAGTGCTAACAAGAAATCCCATCTTAGAATGTAAACTCATTGGGACAGGGATCATTCTCCTGTATGTTTGTAGGGCTGTTGTACACTTCAGTGCTTACGTAGTACAACTGTGAAAACAAAACCAGCCATGATGTTGTCAGGAATGAAACTCTTGGTTAATTTGCTCTTGATAAAGGCATACTTTTTTTTTAAAAGACATAAACTTGTTCTTGTGTATGTGTCATGGTTTAAGAAGAAGAAAAATGACTGCTACTGCTGAACCCAGGACAGTATCCACCCCTTATTCTATACCATTCACGTCATGCTCAGATCCCACCTTTTCAATATACCATCACTCTTATATATATATGTATATATACATACCTTCACAGAGAGAGAGAGAGGGGGGGATCATTCCCAAGTGCATGGACCAATCCCTATAAAGCTGACAAGTCCATCCGGCCCATGATGTCAGCTCCATCTCTTGTAACAGCCTTTCAGAGCAGGAGAGGCTGTGTGCAGTGTTGGATCGTTGCCTGCTGATGCTGATTGTTCCTTTGCCACAGAATTTGTCTGGATTCATGAAAGTTCATTCTTTGTTAGGATGATGGCCAGAGGGAAGACAGGGCCAGTCGCTTGTCACCTGAGACATCTAGTTAGTGGGCTATGAAAGTGCTACATAGCAGGCAACAGCATACAGTTGAGTTCATTGGCTGTTTTCCTCTAAAATCAAATCCCCTTGAGGTATGCATTGGACTTCCATATCTTCCCGCATTACTCACCAAGTATATCCGTGTCCCCGAGCAAAAGCAATCCCACAAGTGGGTTTGCCTTTCGCTGGAGCAGGAATAACCGAGACTGTCATCCCCAGTGAATTCTTTATGTACACCACAGGAACTTTATCCCCCCTCTTGAGTATGTAAAAGTTCTGACTGAGCTGGGACAGCCCTGTTGGCAGATCCTTTGGTGTTGACCAACCAAAGTGGCCTTTGGTAAGTGTGTATCCCAATGCTTGAAAGTCCCACCACCAGTTGCTCTCAGTGTAGTTTTTGACAGCCCATTGTACCGTTCGATTTTCCCCAAGGCTGGACAGTCATGAGTGGCAGGGTGTGTGGGATAGTAGGGGCAAGTATCCAGGCCAGTGGGCCCCTCCAATGCTTTGGAATTTCACCACTGAACAAGTGAAAAATCCAGAAAAATTAGTACAACACTTAAATGAGGTGTGTTGTCTGTCTGGTACCAGAGAGGGACAAATCATGGCAATGTGCTGGGGCTTGGTCTGTGCTTACAGAGCCCTGTTCAACACTATCCACACCTTCAAAAGGAAAAAAAATGTCCCTGGATCTGAGGGCAAAGCAACAGACAGCGCAGCTACTCCAGCTCCAAGCACAGCAGCTACACCACCCTCAGCGACAAGGACAGTAGCTACTCGAATTTTGGCAGCTAGTCAGGGGCTTACGGCCACACCACCCTGAAAACACCCAATCTTGTACATCCCTGTTACTCGGCTTGATGTGATAGATCATCTCTACAATGGCTGATTCACTGGGAGACTGGATGCCTTTCTCTAGAGTAGTCCACTTGGTGGAATGACCCATAACATCGTCCTTGTATGGAAACCTTTCTTTCACAGTTGCCAAGAGCCACTTCCAAAGGCTGAGGGACTGTTTCTCTCTTGCAATTGCTTTGTCAATTCCCCCTTCCCTAGCAAGTGATCCCAGCTGTTTGGCTTTGCTACCTTCTAGTTCGTGACTGTTGGCCCCATTGTCCCAGCATCAGAGCAACCAGGTGATGGTGTGCTCCACTGACTGACGGGTGAAGTCTTTTTGCATATTCTGTAACTCAGTTGAGGTCTGAGGTGAAGAAGTCACCTCTTCTTCTTCGTCATCATGTGATGATGACTCCTGGTCAGATGCTCTCCCAGGTGGTGACTTGTATAGAGCAAGGACTAGCCAAACAGGATGATACTTAGCTACTAAGGAGAAAAATGACTGTTACTGCTGAACCCAGGACAGTGTGCATAAGGAGAGTGCAAGAGTTGCATGTGCATTTACAAGTAATTCTTTCAGTAATAGAGAACTTGTTCATCTGCTGGCATAATTAATGTTAGCACCAGTATTCAGTGTCCCTGTTACTTACCATAAGAAGAGAAAATTGACACTAAAGCTATCAGAATGAAATTATCAACTGGAGGAAAAATATCAATCTTATTATATCTAAATAATATATTGTACACTTCATATATTTGTATGGCTGTGGTTTTTTAATTAAACATTTGAAATTACTTTTAATCCCTGATGTCTTCAGGTAAAAGAGGTTTTCCAACAACAGTCCTCCATAAATGGCATTGTCCTGCTTGTGGCTGCCCTGGCTGATGACAGCAGTGTGCTGTAGATGGGAAGGACAGAGGTGGAGCCCTCCCCTGGAAGGACACAATGGATTTATCTCTTTGTAGAAAGTGTTTTTATTAAACCGTTGCATTAAGCCTGAGACAAATGAACAGGTCTATCAGAATAAAAAGTATTCTGACATTTTAAACCAAAGCATTTTTTTTGGGATTGCTGAACTGGCTGTCTCTTGGGAGTATACTAAACCAGAACTAGATTAAAAAAAGAAATACTGGCTAGCATTCCTTCAGAAACAACACCAGGGAACCAGTTAACCACAACGTTCCCAGTGATGTCTGATGTTGGCTGGAGCAATCTGCTGTGCATCCTCCCTGCCTTTGTCCTTCTCCTTGGGGCACTGCTGGCCAGTGGGTGTGGGACAGTAGCCCTGGCACAGCTGCTTCCCTGGGAAGCCTCAGTGCTTGAGATGGTAAGTGTAATAGTTAGAAAATAAAAACTAGATAGGAAATAATTAAAGTACTTGGGGTTTCTTTGATGGGATCTTGGACCCCAAGTGAGGTGCTGGAATCACCTGAAATAGGTCTTGATAGTAAAAGATCCAGAAATGTGGTCTCAAGGAATATGGTCTAAGTTGGAGCTTCAGCTTCTCATAACAATTGCTTCTTTCCTGCCTCAATGGGCAGCGTCAACGTATGTTCTGAGAAGGCAGACCCCAAAGCGTGGGTAAGGGGCTTGACAGCTCCTTCTGGAATGGAATGATGACCTTAGAATGGCCTAATAAAAAGAAAAGTTACTTGTTTAGGTTTTAAATTGTGATTAAGTCAGATATGTAAAACATTGCCATGTAATTCATGTCCTTGACTCAGTCTGGTGCTGCACAGGTCAAATAACTGTTGCAGATAACTGCTGCACAGGTCAAATAACTGTTGGGATGTAGAAAGATTTCTTGATATAGGCCAAGTGACAGTGTTCTTTTGATGGCAGGAAGGCAGGAGAAACTCGTGTCTCACATCCAGGTGTAATGGATTGTGTTCATGGGATCTGCTTTTTCCAGTTTGATCCTTCCTCATCTGAACAAGTCAAGATATCTCTCAGTGTATCTGAAGGGCAGAGGTAGAGTAATAATACATAGAGGAATGTGAATTAGTTTTGAATGACCAGGCGAGCCTGGGTGGCAGCAGCAGGAGAGCTGTGTAAACATCAGGACTGATGTGTGCCGAGTACTGTGGTGATACAGCTATACTGTTTCCCGTCCCTGAGCAAACTAAGTCAGAGCTGGCTTTGGTATTTGCCATCCTGCTATGTAGATCCCTTCACAAAGACCTGAAGTGATCAAGCCTTTAAGGAAACGGGAGAAACAGCCCAGCATCACCTCACAGTTTTTTGTGTGTGTATGTTCAGTGCAGCTTGTCCAAGGACTCTGTGGTTGGGGCAGTGCATGGGATTCTGGGCAGTGTGGAACAGCAAAGTATCCCAGCAGTGTGATAGGTATTGCCTGTATAATTCCTGCTAGGAGCAGACTAAATCACAAGGGCTGGGGAGTCTACTGTGCAGGAATTTTATGAGGAGGTCAGCAAGTTCATAGGGAGGTTTTCTGTGCTTCCACTTCCTGGCCTTACGAAGATAGGATTAACTGTCTCACAGCAGGGCAGTGGCAGAGCAGAGTGGAGCAGGCTATCCAGGAAGCTGCATACCTTTCCTTACCTCTTGGATTGTTATATGTTTGACATACCTCACTGATAGTTGGAGCTTGTAGCAGTCTTTAGGTTGCTCTTCCAGTTGTGCCTGTAAGTGGTGTGCATGGGCTGGCAGAGAAGAAAGAGGGCAGAGGGTTGTTATTGTACAGCAGAATTGTTTCCAGAAGTGACTGTGAAAATGGCAGCAGGAGATTCTGCACTTGTTCTCTCTCAATCACTTTCAGATAAAACTTCGCTTAGTTTACAAGTCAAAAGGTGATTTTTGTAACAGCCAATATTTCAAACTCTCGCATTTGGGTTTGACAATCAAGCTGTTTTCTGTCTGAATCTTACTTCATTGCCAGCAATAAAAATTCCAGCTCGCTCAGCCGTGGTTCTATTGGTTTTGCAGAGCTAACAGTAGTAAAAGCTTGGGTTTTGTCTGCAAAGTTAGCAGATCAGGTCTCGGAGAAACATCACCTACACAACAGATGTATAGGAAGGTGCCTTTTTTAAATTGGTGACTTAGCTTGGACCAAACCCTGTTGAAACAACTGAGTCCTTCTTTTACTGTCATTCATCAGCCTTTATGCATTCCCTGCCTAGGTAAAGGAGATCTTACTTTGGATGTATTGATCAGGCTCATGCAATTTGCTATGTATTATTGAGTGTTCCAAGTAAAATATTGCACGATACAGGACGTATTTGCTGTCCTTTCTTGGTTTTAGTAGCAGTATTTGCATCTCTGAAGTTAAACTGCTATTATCAACCAGAACTTTTTTCTGGTTTTCTCTGTTTGAATGCTGCTGGGCTCCACTCCTCCTGTATTTTTTCCTGTTCTTTTCTATTATTTCTTCAATCATGTCATACAATTACTGTTATGATTAATCTTTCATAGAGGTGACAACTTCATTTTGAAAAAAGAAAAGATGGCTCTTTGTTTTTAAAAAAAATGAAATATGTATTTGATTAATTTTTGTTTCCTTTGCAGTCTGTCACCAGATTTATCTGTCTTCCCAGCCTGCTGCTGGTTGTTGTTTTCTTGCTGTTACAAGATTTTCTTACTGATAAAAATACCCCTTTGAAGTAGGAATGCGATTCCAAAATCTTGGGTGCATCAGTCCTATTTACCACAATCTGTTCTTTTCTCTCCTTTCCCTCCTAACTTTTAGGTATAAACAAGGCAAGTATTTTACAGTGATAAAAATTCCCATTTTAGTATTTTATAGTGGTAAACTTCATGACTTGAGATCATGTCTTTTGAAGGTATGGAACAAACATCAGTTGTGGAAAAGGCTGTTGCTGTAGTGAAGTGATGCAGTCCCTCTTTGATAGCTACCTGGAGCTTTTATTTGAGAGTAGTTGCATGTGGCAGGTTTTTCCAGCTACTGATAGAGATGTCTCCTGGCTGTTTGACCATGGCACTTGCCCTGGTGGTGCTGGAAGCATGAAAATTGACTGCACCAACCCATGCAAGTCCAGCGCCTATGCAAGCTATCTGTTACCATTGCTGTTGAAAATATATTGCTCTTAGCACTGAGAAAAAACTTCAGTTGAAAAAGAACAATTAGGAAAGATTACAGTGTTATAAATCAGCACCTCTGTATCCTGAACGTACAGCTTGGAACTGGGGGAGGAGGATTACTTTCAGAAGCTCTTGACACATACTCAGGCTAGTGCTGGGCCATGACCTCGAGCAAGGCTGCAGCATGGTGTTGTCGTCACAGAGCATGCTGCCTTTTACCTGCATTCATGGGCATCAGACTCCCGCAGGCAGCACACCATGGACTAGTTAAATTGTTTTGATATTTCAGTACTTTCTTTTCTTAACAGGAGTCTATTTGTTATTCCATGGCAGGAAGTATCCCAGTTCATGTGCAAAACCTGGATATTCATCTGTTAAATGATGGGCATACCTTAGTGCATACATAGATGCTGTCACTTCTTACGCTACAGCTGGAAAAGCACGGCATTTGGTGGTGTTTGCCCAGTGATGAATGAATTTTTGCATATGTGACAGGAGAAAGAATACAGCCTTCTAGGGGTTTCATAAAGGCAACGCAGTCCATACCAGTAGAAGGATTTCTTAGTCTGGTTTCTCTGTAGGGTGAAACATGGAGTGGGTGTCCTGGGTATGAGGAGCTCTTCTTTTAAATAATAACCAACATGTATATCCTGCAAATTATGCTGACAGCATTGAAATCTGCACTATCCTTACTGAGAAAGGACTTCTAAAGTTTAGTGTATCTTTTGGTGGACATGCTGCCTGGTCACGGATGTGGGGTAGTCCCATGAGTATCTTATGGAGAATGAGCAAGCAGTATCTTTTTGTTTGCCTTTTGTAACTGATGTGTTTCCCCTTTAATCAAATGCAAAGGGACTTTCCTAACAGCTGGATGTGCTGTGCTTTCTGTATTGTAATTTCTGGAGAGCAGTTAGGAGTCTGAGATGCGTGGGAAAAATTGGATGTTGATAATTTGTGGTGAGAGCAGGACTATGTCTTACCATGCAGATGCTGTGTACTTTGTATTCTTCTGAGAAACTTGTGAAGGCTTCTCCGGTGGGGCATGTTTTGGTAACTGTCAAGTATTTGGCATGTGGAGTGTCCAAACTATTCAGTCTATGCTCATTAGAGGACAGACACCCATGTCTTGTTCTGGAGTCAGTGTATCTGGTTCTGGTGATAGTCACTTGAGGGTTAAATATTCCCAAAGGATTATTTCCAGCCTTGTTTTTCTTCTGTTCTTTCTCCTCCCCATTGCATTTATTCTATTGAGAACCTGTTTCACCTCGTTGAGGGGTTTATGTGCTACTTCCATGGACACTATCCTGCCTTACTGCAAAGACAGTAAAGCATCCAGCAGAAAGCCCAGCTTGCAGTACAGAGGTGATGTGCATGAGGAGCCTTGTACCAAGTGAACTTTGGGGCCGCTTCCCAAGTGCTGACTGCTAGATCTCTTCTGATTTGGAGCAGGAAGCTTTCTGACATTATTTTTCCTCTGCAGTTTTTACTGGGGAGGTTGCTGGTCTTTGCTGTTGATTCCAAGCCCCATGCAGATCAATAGGGAACACAGAAACATAAACAAAACCAAATTAGACACTGCCAGTTTGAGGTTTCCCCCTCTGTGGGCCCCTTGTGGTTCCTGGGCTCCAGCTGTGAAAGGAGGTGACTGTGCTGCCACAGTGATCTCTTATCCCATGGCAAAGGCCAAGTTCCTGAGACTCGGCATGGCTATTGCTGAGAGTCTGGCAGAGGAAAAGCATTTGCTGTGATCCTTCTAGCACTGCCTAGTTTTCCTGCAAAGTTACCGACTCAAAAGGCCCTAGTTTCCAAGCTCTGGGGAGGTTTAAGGGTTTTGTTTCTTTCTCTTCCTTGCACCAAACGTGCAAAGTGTAAAGTTGTTGGATGGTTAGTGTGATTTTTTTTTTTTCCCCTTAAGAAGCCTACCCAAAACAGATATAGCACTAAACAGTCTTCCTTTTATAGTCTCTGTTGTTACACACAGAAGCCCTTTCAGTTTACATTTGTCCAGTTCCTCACAGTGAAGATTATTACTTTCTTCTGCCTTCTTTTCCCTAATCTGTTTGTTTATTCCCATTTATTTCTGGCATAGTTGATCTAAAGCTGAGAGTTCAGTGAAACTTTCTGGCTCAGAATGCTTCATCCTTCTGTGCAAACTATCCCTTCATAGAATCATAGAATAGTTAGGTTTGGAAAGGACCTTAAGATCATCCAGTTCCAACCCCCTGCCATTGGCAGGGACACCTCCCACTAAACCATGTCACCCAAGGCTCTGTCCAACCTGGCCTTGAACTCCACCAG
The DNA here is from genome assembly GCA_025447955.1 of Psilopsiagon aurifrons. Lineage (NCBI taxonomy): Eukaryota > Metazoa > Chordata > Aves > Psittaciformes > Psittacidae > Psilopsiagon > Psilopsiagon aurifrons. The sequence goes on along the minus strand of JAOEHY010031774.1, from coordinate 197 downwards.
GGATGGAGCATTCACAACTTCCCTGGGCAACCCATTCCAGTGCCTCACCACCCTTATAGCAAAGAATTTCTTCCTCATATCCAATCTGAACTTCTCCTGTTTAAGTTTGACCCCGTTACCCCTTCTCCTGTCACTACAGTCCCTAATGAAGAGTCCCTCCCCAGCATCCCTATAGGCCCCCTTCAGATATTGGAAGG
>JAOEHY010031773.1:17110-36467 GCA_025447955.1 Psilopsiagon aurifrons | reverse complement strand
AGGAGCAGAGGGAAGAAAAAGGGGGAAGTGAGTGAACAAACTGCGTGGCTGATTTATGGCTTAAACCACGACAAGAATATAAGCAATGCCAATAGGTCTAGAAAGTGAACCAATGACAGCAATAGCTCTGTTCTTGATCCAGAACACCGAGGTAGGGTTCAACAAAATGTCAGTCTAATTAATGGCAACTTCTCACTCTCATGGCCCCTATCACATACATGTACCTCAAAATCATGAAGCAAAATAGCACAGAAGATTTTCTCCAAGGTCTCCCAGATTTTAGTTCTTGAGATGACTTCTAAACAGAAATGCTTCTATTTATGGATGGAGTTGCATTCTAATGCATTAATAATAGCAAAAAATAAAATAAAATAATAAAATAAAATAAAACAAAATAAAATAAACTGTCACAGAGAGGTGAAAAATATTTTATATTTCAACCAAAAATACTATGCCATTAAAATTGATAACTACATTTGTAAATTATAGAATGTCTTATTTTGACAGTTTTCAAGAACAATTTTTGTATTGCTCTTGATAGGATATTATTCATTTTAAATCTGTTATTTTCAAGTGAAAAAGTACTTATGAAGAAAAACGAGCTTTTTTTCTGTCTTGAGTCAAAAGATATATTTTTCACTCAATCAAATGAAACCTTTTTAAAATTTTCTCATTAAAAGTTCTAAGCACTGTTTTTCCTATTCTACCTTACTTTAATATTTCTGACATTATAACTTCTAAGGAAATCTATCTATTACCTGTGACACCAGTGTTGCAAGATGAGTTTGCTTTTCTGGAGAAGAAAAGGTTGTTTTCCCTAAACATATGTCGATAGCCTGCGGTGAGAGATCTCCAGTTTCATCTTTCTTTTTTTTTTTCTTTTCCTTTAGGACAAAAGTAAACTCAATCCTCTCTCCCTATCAAGTGTGCACTGTTGTCAATTTTCCAAAGTGAGTTAACACTTCAAAATGGCGTGCACAGACTAAAAAAGAAAAAAGCTGTGTTGTTTTTTTTCTTTTAGCTAATTATTAGTCAGCTCACTGTCATAGGTGGCTATGATATATCCATTCCTACCAATTAAACATAACTTAGTCCAGATTCAATTTTCAGATGACTAAAGGAAAAGAAGTAAATCATAGAATAGTTAGGGTTGGAAAGGACCTTAAGATCATTTAGTTCCAGCCCCCCTGACATGGGCAGGGACACCTCACACTAAACCATGTCACCCAAGGCTCTGTCCAACACAGTCTTGAACACCGCCAGCGACTGAGCATTCACAACTTGCCTGGGAAACCCATTCCAGTGCCTCACCACCCTTAAAGAATTTCTCCCTTATATCCAATCAAAACTTCCCCTGGTTGAGTTTGAAGCAGTTATCGCTTGTCCTCTCACTACAGTCCCTAATGAAGAGTCCCTTCCCAGCATCCCTGTAGGCCCCCTTCAGATGCTGGAAGGCCGTTATGAAGTCTCCACACAGCCTTCTCTTCTCCAGGCTGAACAGCCCAATTTTCTCAGCCTGTCTTCGAATGGGAGGAGCTCCAGCCCCCGATCATCCTCGTGGCCCTCCTTTGGATTTGTTCCAACAGTTCCATGTCCTTTTTATGTTGAGGACAAGTACTACTATATTTGTTGTTCCAGCTATGCAGCTTAGGATAATCTTATTCATAAGACTTTCTGAAATAGCACAGATGGACAACTTGGACGCTAGATGCAATATAACTCGTATGCAGTGTATAAAAAAAAGGAGAGTTCTCATGCTCTAGTTAATTAATTGGATTATGCCTTCAAAAGTATTCACACTTCATATGCCCTCATTCTAAGCACTCTTTAAGAAAGTTTGCAGAATAGTCTTCAGAAGAACAACCTAAAGATGAACTTTCAATTTATGCTATAATACAGTCTTCTCTGGAAAAGGCAGTTTTAGAGTGCAGGAAAAACTGTTAAGCAGAAAATGAAGTGCCATACTTTCATGAAGTGTGACACCTAAAGAAGAGATAAATCCTTAGTGACACCTTAAAAATGTCAATATCGTGATTTCTAACTGCTTTTCTCTGTAAATATCTTCTTTTTTCTTATCATACAGACTTTAGGCTAAGGGTTTGGTCAAGTATGTCCTGAACATCAGTAAATATGAGGAATTAGACACAAAATGATAAAAAAATTTTTATTCACTAATAATTGTTTGATATTACTTAATACATTAATCTCCACTCTTACATAGACTTGGAAATAGACTGAATATTAATTTAGCATATAGAAGTTGACATTTAATCTAGCTAGAATAGCATAACGAATTCTGGAAAAATGAAAATACTGTCTTATATTGGATTGCCATTTTATCAAGAAAAGCTCTGCATCCTGTATTCATAGGCATTAACAGTGTCCCCTGAACAACCCTGAAATCAAAACAAGAAGTTAAATTTATTTCAGGTTTTTTTTTCTCATTTTTCTATCACTGCACTTGCACAGAATACATATGAAGGACTAGAGGAAGGAATTAGTAATTTCCAAAGATCTGCATGCTAGTTAAATAGTCACAGCATACCAGAAATACTGAAAACTCTGACAGGCTGAATATTATATTTGGAGGCTCGCACTGATTTAAATGAATTTAACTAATCTGTAGGTTTGTGGAAATCACTACAGATTGCTGTAGAAGATTTCTGCAGAAGTTTACAAACATTTACAATAGTGCATAGTAACTTGTAAAAGCATTTCAGCTGATTGGTTGACTAAGTGACTAAGTTGTTTGGGCTGTTAGATGTCTATAGGTGTGGAGTTTGTGAAGGCCGTGCAGGGATGGTTAACCATACTGCACTCTGATGGCTGACCTTCAAACTATTCTTTCTTCAGATGCAAAAATTCCCATTTTTTATGATAGTTCCCTGATGCTCTGAAATCCCAGTGATCAGAAGAATTCTGATACATTAGGTATTTCATAAAACCTGGTAAAACTTTATTCCTTGCATCAAACTCCCTACCGTTAGCCTCAGTAATATTTCCCAGCTATGTGTTTCTAGGGGTGGTGACAGCAGAGCATTTGTTTAGAGCAATACACATCCAGGGGATTGTCACATGTTGTCATATATGTGAAAATATTCACAAATCAATGGAATAAATATCAAAAAAAAGATCTAAACTAGCTTGAGGGCAGGAGAATAAGATTTTTATGTAATCTTTGGTTAATAATTCTGCTCCTGGGAGGGAAATAAATGGTTTTTGAAGTTTCAGGAAGCTGAAGTACTCAAAACCTAAATTTTTACTGAAACTTTTTTGACTATAAAATGCTTGGGGGCAGAAAGAATGGTGCTTTGTAACTCAAAATTGCTGCAGGACAAGAAAACCATAGTTTTAACATGAAAGTGGTTTTAATGCTACATATTTTATACAAGCACTTTTCATTTCAAGGGACTGTGAAAGTTGGCATGCTCTACTCCATAACCTGGCATTCAACACAGCCAAAAGGAAGAAAAAGGTATCTTCTCGTCTTGATATCAGTGGCATGACTACGCAATATCAATTTATCTGCATTCTTAATGAAAAACAAGGCAACTGACTTATCTGTTATGTAAATCCTTTTTTCAGAACATAGAAAGATCAAAACAAACTCCAAGTCACTATGTACAAGTTCTCTGAAGCTTAGAAAGGAAATTTAATAAAGCAATTAATATTTAAAGCTTGTTTATGAAGATCTCTCACCAGTATTCATAAGGCATCTTAGAATTCTAAATACTGCAGAAATGCTTAAAATTCAGAACGCAGGTCTGCATCCCTTACACCCTTTTACCTTTTACAGCTCCCATGCAGATCCATACAACAGATACATTTTTATATATAAAAACCTTGCCTAACAGAATTCCGTCTCAATTGCTTAAATAGCTGTTGAGCCTCTGAAGATATTTACTAATTGCTATTATGTAAACTCTGTAATAACTATCCTGTAGATTCTTTGGTTTACAGAATGAAAAAAATAAAACTTTCTCATTTCACATTCCAGTTTTGGTCAACCCTAATGAAAAAAGATCAAGAAGTAAAGATTTTACAATTGTTTTAAAGAAATTTTAGTTGGGAACTAGGAATATCTGATTTGTCTTATGAAGTTAGCCAATGAATAAGAAATATAAAAATAAAGAGGTTTATGAATTGATCTATTTTCTCCTCCCACTTTCTGAATTTTGTGACTGCTATAGAAGAACTGATAGTAATAATTTGGTGTTAGGACTTGTTTGCACCTTATTGATAGCTTTGTAAACTCACTCTGAGACAGAATCAGCCAGATACTCTGAGGGCAGCACACTGTTGTAATTTTTTCAATGTAAAACCTTTCTGGAAATTTTAGCTAATAATGGAAATAACCAAATGGCTGATTTGGCACTTTTGGGTGGTAGGCAGGATCCACACAGAAATGATGCAAGTGATGGCAACAAGAACTTAGTAAATCTCTCCCTATGCTCACTAATTTTATATTTGAAGACTGTATTGGGAAATACATCTATAATTTTATCAAATATAAAATGCTTACATATGTTGGATGTATGTTCTTAGTTTACCTGAAATTGGTATTACTCAGCTCCCAACATTTCCTTCCTCAGGTGACAAGGATCGCTACTCACAAAGTCGGAATAAACTTCTCCATTTTATTATGAAATGTTTCTAGATAAAGTGCTTCATTTTCAACTTGTTTCACACAATTTAGAGTGTCATTCATAAGATGTTATTCAAATAATTTGTTTTGCTATCATTGTTTGAGTCTGTTCAGGCGTCATTTCACGTATTGGTATTCAAACCACCCTATGAGAACAGACTTTTTTTTTTTTTTTTTTGGGGGGGGGGGTGGTGTTTCGTTGGTAAGCCTTTGGCTCTTGATGAATCCTGCAGCAATTCACACAAAATCTGATGAAATAATAATATCATATGTGGATGCATACACATGGGGAATTTAGAAACAAAAGGGTAAAATGCAAAATTAACTCTGATTTTGGATAGCTGACATTAAGTATCTAAGACCAATTTTCCAAAGTCTTTAGTCAATATATTTCATCATAATTTCCACCATGTATTTTTCAAAAGTTTTCTAGGTCAGAAGCCAAAAGCTTATCACTTAAAGCCTTCAGAAAATGAAGCATCTGTTTTCCTGACTACCCTGAAAAAGTTAAAAAAAATAACAACCTTAACTACAGGTTTAATTTATACGAAGAACAATGAGGCAATTATAAAAAAGTGCATATTCTAGTTCCAGTTCCCAAGCAATTCTTATCAGAGTCAAATCCCATTTTACCTAATGTTGCTTTTAAACCTTACTAACTTGCTGGAGCATTCCTGTTTGTCCTGAATACCACAACACAATTAAAAAATTGATTAAAATAAATACATTTTTGTAATGCAGTTACGTGGGTTTTTTTAGAAAAGGGCTACCAGAAACAAGTAATTTGAAAGCTCTCTCTAATGTTCAAATAATAATGATTGTATTAAATACTCCAGTGTCTGCTGTCTAGTGCTCACTTAGACAATGCTCTAGGAGATATTACTTACATAACATCAGAAACTGATGCTTCACGATTTTGCTACACATGGTTTTTACCCAGGAACTTGCAAGCATTTAGGTTTCCTGTAGGATCCAATTCTGGACAGCAACATTTTAAAAAGGTGCACAGAAAATTAACAGGTGGAATCCGAGAACTCTAGTCATACATTATAAGCAAAAAATCATTATTTTCTGTATGTGCATGGAACCTGTATCATAAAACCTTGAGATTTATAATCCTGTTTTCTAGAGGGCTCAGATGGTCCAATATCCATAGAACCATAAAACCGTAGAACAGTCTGTGCTAGAAAGGACTTTTGAAGTTGGATCATCTAGTCCTGACCCCCTGACAAATGCAGGGACATCTTTCACTAAATTAGGCTGTTCCACGCAGCCTAATCTTGAAGACTGTTGGTAGTAGGGCATCTACAGCTTCTCTCAGCAACCTCCTCTGGTGGCTCACCACCCTCACCTTAAAAAATATCTTATATTCAATCTGAATCTACTTTCTTTCAGTTTAAAATTATTGTCCCTTGTTATGTCATTACACACCTTTGTAAAAAGATTTTTTCTGACTTTCTTATAACCTCCATTATTCTGAAAGACAATTATGCATCAAAGTCTCCTTAATTTGAACTACATTGATACCTAACCCCCAGTCACTTATGGCTGTTTCTCTAGGCTATCAGGAAAAAAACATATCTCCCACTGTTTTGCAAGAGATAAGTAGATTAGAAACCAGGAATAGAAAAAAAAAAACCTAACTCCTCTACTCTCCTCAACTCATCTATGAAGAGAGCGTGATAATCATATATGGAAAAAGAAAGTGTTATTACTGAAGGAACAGTGGAATGAAAATAATTTGTTCTACAGTGGCACAGAATGAAAGAACAAGGTTAGCATGTGCTAGGCTATTTCTAGGTTCACAGCTCTGCAATGCTACTTCACAACAGTAGAGTGGACATTGCTCCTTTTCTGCCTTTCTTTTTCTAGTGCCAGGCTAATGGCTCACTGGAAAGTACTGAGGGAACGATAGAAGAACTGATAAATGGTTTGGAAGAGTTAGTTTATGATGATTAGCTAAGCAGCTTACAACCTATTTGTTAAACCACCAACTCATAGGTCAAGGTCAGAAGTATACAACAAAACTAACCATCCCTTTCATACTTATTGTGGAAATCTCAGTGCATCCTGTGCAAGAAAGATAAATAAGAGATTCAGGTGTCCTAGGTTATACAGTAGCATTTTACAGAAAGAAAGGAAAATGTTCATATGGCTTGCTATGTAAGTATTTTCCCCCACCCTGATATCAGTAGGTTTCTATAGACCTTCATTATTGTATAGTTAGAAGCAAGGAAATGTAGGCATGCAGCTAAATAGATGCAAAACATATTCCATGTATATAGATAGATAGCTTCATCTGTCATATATACAAAGGATCTTGTACTACCTATAGGGCTGGTATAACTACCTGCATAGTTATCTACATATATATATACACACATATATGCACATATATTTAAGTCTAACGTACGTGATAGTTATATAAAGAGATAGGTAGCTCTATACCTACCATAGAATCATTATATCCACTGCAGGATCCTAGAGTAATTCGGGTTCAAAGAGACCTTAGAAGGCCTACAGTCCAAATGACTGTACAAACCCTATTAGTAAGGAAATTAGACCAGGTTGCTCAGAGCTTCATTCAAGCAAGTCTTAACAGCCTCTAGAGCCAGAGACTGGTCAACCTATTCCAATTCTCCACTCTCTTCTAGTTAAAAAAATAATTAAAAAAAAAAAATCCTTATACCAAGTCTGAGCATCTCCTGTTTTAATTATGCCTCTTGTCTTCCCACGCACTGCTGTGAAGAGGCTGGTCTGCCTGGAGCTGAGATCCCCCTGCAGCCTGTGAATGTCACCATGCTGATGCAGGCTGTCTCCCTGCAACCCGTGGACAACCACAATGGAGCAGATAGCCACACTGCAGCTCATAGAGGACCCCATGCCACAGCAGGTGGATGTGCCCTGAAGGAAGCTGTAGCATATGGAGAGCACATGAACAACTGGACTCCTGGCAGGAACTGTGTTCTGTGCAGATGTGCCCACACAGGAGCAGGTTTTCTGGCACAAGATGTAGCCCATAGAGGACCCCCACTGAAACAGTCTGTTTCTGGTGGACTGTACTCCATGGGAAGATTTCACACTGGAACAGTGCTTAAGAACTACAACCTCGAGGAAGGATCTGTGTTGGAGCAGTTCATGAAAGAGTTTCTCCCATAGGAAGAACCCCATGCTAAAGAAAGGAAACAGTGTGAGGAGGAAGGAGCAGCCAAAGATAAAGTTATGAGCTGACTTCAACCCCCATTTCTCATCCGCCTGCACTTATCAGAGCAGAAGGAAGAAGCAGAGTGAAGGAATGAAGTAAACCTTGGAGAAAAGTTGGGCATATGGAGAAAGCATTTTTAGGTTTGTCTTTTTTTTTTTTTTTTTTTAACTCTCACCTTCCTGTTTTGTTATTAATTGGTAAATTAAATTAAATTAAATTAAATTAAAATTGGAAAAGTAAATTAAATTAATCTTCCCTAAATCAAGTCTGTTCTGCCCACAACAGGAATTAGTAAGTGATCTCCCTGTCTTTATCTCAGCCATGAGCTTTTCCATCTTATTTTCCCCCTCCAACATGTTAAGGAAGGGGTGAGAGAAAAATACAGGTGTTGCAGCCAGCCAAGGCCAAACTCACCATGCTATCAATGAAGGCAACTAAGCTGACTTTAGTAAATCCATGATGCCTATACCTGATCAATTTCTTCTCCTTCGTGTGCCCAGAAATGTGTCCTAGGCGGTCTATGACTCCCAGAAATCCTAAGATCCTAGGCTGCACTAATAGACATATTCATGGCAGAAAAATCATTATTAGAAAAGAAAGAGGAGACTTAGGAAGGCAGCAATTTGCAGTTGAAGCATCTGACAGACACATTTGTAAAGAGAAAAGATGTTTACTGTACTTGTAGTTAAGGTAAGGCTAACATTATTTGCTTCCCTGACAAATACCATTTATTAACCAACAGTATGTCTCTAATTTCGCAAACATCTTTCAAGAAGACCTATTAGGGGATATCACCTACTGAAATGAAATGTCACACAGTAAGAGAGGTTATAGATCCTAGCAAGTATTATTTTAAGTTTTATGAGATCTCATAAGGTAATGTCATATCACACAGCAGAGTAATATATAAATCTGCTTGTTGTCATACCAGCTAAACAGTAATTGTAATGTGCCATGACATGATAGAACATGGCATGTTCTAAAAATCCATCAAGTCAACAACTCACTGTTCAATAGTTCAGTTATCTAAGTCTGAACCCATTACCCCTTGTCCTATCACGGAAGAGTCCCTCCCCAGCATCCTTACAAGCCCCCTTCAGATACTGGAAGGCTGCTATGAGGTCTCCACACAACCTTCTCTTCTCCAGCATGAACAGCCCCAACTTTCTCAGCCTGTCTTCATATGGGAGGTGCTCTAGTCCCCTCATCATCCTCGTGGTCCTCCTCTGGACTTGTTCCAACAGTTCCATGTCCTTTGAATGTTCAAACCAGAGCTGTACACAATATTCCAAGTGAGTTCTCACAAGAGTAGAAGAGAGGGGCAGGATATGGTTGGCTTTCTGGGCTGTGAGTGCAAACTGCTGGCTCATGTTCATTTTCTTACCAACCAACACCCCCACGTCCTTCTCTGTAGGGCTGCTCTCAATCTCTTCTCTGCCCAACCTGTAGCTGTGCCTGGGATTGCTCCAACCCAGGTGTAGGTCCTTGCACTGGGCATGGTTAAACTTCATCAGGTTGGCATCAGCCCACCTCACAAGTGTGTCAGGGTCCCTCTGGATGGCATTCCTTCCCTTCAGCGTATCAACCGAACCACACAGCTTGGTGTCATAGGCACACTTGCTGAAGGTGCACTCAATCCCACTCTCCATGTCACCAACAAAGATGTAGAACAAGACCAGTCCCAACACCAATCCCTGAGAAACACCACTCGTTACTGGTCTCCAGCTGGGCGTTGAGCCATTGAGCACAACTCTTTGCTTGTGTCCATTCAGACAGTTCTTTATCCACCGAGTGGTCCACCTATCAAATTGACATCTCTCCAATTTAGAGACAAGGATGTCATGTGGGACGGTGTCAAAATCTTTGCACAAGTCCAGGTAGGTGACATCAACTGCTCTACCCCTGTTCATCAGTTCCGTAGCCCCATCACAGAAGGCCACCAGATTGGTCCGGCAGGATTTCCCCTTAGTGAAGCCATGCTGGCTGTCACCAAGCACCTTGTTGTTTTTCATGTGGCTTAGCATGCCTTCCAGGGGAATCTGCTCCAAGATTTTGCCAGGCACAGAGGTGAGGCTGACTGGTCTGTAGTTCCCCAGGTCATCCATTTTCCCCTTCTTGAAAATGGGGTTATATTTCCCTTTTTCCAGTCGTTGGGAACTTCACCTGACTACCATGATTTTTTCAAATATGATGGACATTGGTATAGCAACTTCATTTGCCAGCTCCTTCATGACCCGCGGATGGATTTCATCAGGTCCCATGGACTTTTGCATGTTCAGGTTTTTAAGATGGTCTTGAACCAGATCCTCTCCTACACTGGGCCTAGGGTCTTCATTCTCACAGTCCCTGTGTCTGCCTTCCAGGACTTGGGTGTTGTGGTCAGAGTGCTCTCCAGTGATGACTGAGGCTAAGAAGTTGTTAAGAACCTTCTCCAAATCCAGGGTAGCCACTTCTCCCGATACCTTCTGGAGAGGGCCCACGTTGTCCCTAGTCTGTCTTTAGTTGCAGTGTACCTGTAGAATTCCTTCTTGTTATCTCTCACATCCGTAGCCAAGTTCAATTCTAACTGGGCCTTACCTTTCCTAACCTGGTCCCTAGCTTCCCGTAAAACATCCCTGTATCATTCCCAGGCTGCCTGTCCTTGCATCCACCTTTTATAAGCCTTTTCTTCTGAAGTTTCTTCAGAATTTCTTTATCCATCCAAGGAGGTCTCCTCTTATATACAGATAGGTTAGAGGTGACCAGGAAATATAGCAGTACTGGTTTTCTCTCCATAAATTACTTAAATAAATTCAAAAGGGAAAAAGAAAAAATGTTTTTAAATTTTTTTTTCTCCAGTTTATTCTTAAGAGGAGTAGTCTTTGAAAGAAAAAGGTCTAATAAAGTGAATAAATTTGATGGTTTACAGTGCTGAGGACCTCTTCCTTTTTTAAAAAAAGCAATCCTACATTCTGCTGTTACTGAAAAAGAAAAAAAAATAAACAATACTTTCTAAAAGGGCAATATTGTTCTGCCCTCACCCAGCATATTTTTGTTCTGCCTATTTTCCAACCATCCTAAGAAAATTAAGATGCAGAAAATTCCATATCCTCTGCTATTTTCTAAGTAGAGTTTTTTCAGTACTGGCATACCCTATAGCTCCTATATCTGAGCTTTACATAATTCTACAAGCCTAGTGAGACTGAAAGATTTGCACTCCTACCAAATCACTACAGGTAGCATACTCCTTATCTCAGTAGTCCTGTGTGTCTGGGAAAGTAGTCAATTAAACTTGAGTATGTCAGGAAGGGAGGGTCCTGGGGGTTTCTAGGACACAAGCTCTTACAACCATCCCTGAAGCACAGTAGATCAGAGATGATAAAAAAATCTGTCAACCATATATATTGCATTCTAAGTGCCCAACCTGAATGCTTAACTCTGGTTTGTAATTCTTAGCAGTATATAAGTCAGTAATATTTAGCAATTTACAGTAATCCTGCAGGTATGATTTTCAGTATAGGCTTCTACACATTACAGTAGCATCTGGAGATCCGAACTCCATAGCTGCTCTGTTAGTCTACTCCCCTCAATGACTCTCTTCACACTTCAACACCCACATGAAAGTTGCTTCTGCAGAAGCTTTCTCCTTGAAATATCTTATTTTGTATTCAGTGAGAGCAATGTGATTATAGATCTCTTCTGTGTTTTCCCTCTACTGTTCTGTTCTTTGCAGTGGATAAGACAGGTCAAGAACAAAAATATTATGTCCTTTCATGTATTTTTAGAACCATTTAAAAAACTGAGCATTCCACAGAGATGGCTGTATATTTTGATTTGGAAAAAAGATGGAAATATTTTTTTCTCAAGAAAAAGTTGAATTTTTAAGCTTTCCTCCAAAAAAAGAAACTCATTACTTTTGAGAACATATTAGAGAACATTTATTAAGTTGTACACTCAAAGGAAAATCAAAAAAAAGGCAAAAAAAGGCATACAAGCCAGAAGCACATATAAAAAGAGAAAAAAAATGGTGTATAAAAAGGAGATAAATAAATGTTAACCTTATAGACCAAGAAAGAACAAATTAGGAACATTTTCTAAAAGGCTGCTGGAAATCCTCTATGGAGCTGTTGAAATGGAGCTCCTGCAGCAGTTGTAAGACACTTTGCTCTTCTTTCAAAGAACCTTTTAGACTGACATTTCACTCTAACCGGGCTCTGAGAACTTTTGTGTTTCTGTAATATTTCATCAAAAGAACACCAACTCCTACTGTCGACAGAGACTGGAAGCCAAGATGGCTTACACAAGCAGGAGACAATAGAAATAAGTTGGGAATCCTCTAAATACATTTCACTAGGTAGAGAAGTGACAAAATTACTGAAAGATTAGGAAATACTCTAATTAAGAGATTATGAAAGAAAAAATACTGTTAATGTCCATGAAAATCTATGCAGGGTTTTTTTGTTAACAGTACTATTTATAAACATTCTGTTTCCATAGACTCAACTGAAGCCTATATTTTTCCATTTTCAACAATGGAAATTTGGAGGATACAGCTACTAGAATAAAGTCTTTTTTTTTTTTCCAAAATTATTTCACCAAAAGGGTTTTTTGAACATATGTGTGTTGAAAATTAAAAAACATTTGCACTTGAAACAGCTTTAGCTAAATTTGATCATGATTTTATTGTGCAATTTTAAACAAAGTCAAAGCACAATTAATTTGAAAAAAAATATCAGTGGGCTATTAGTATTAGATGTATTTCAAAATAATAACTAATTCTTTTTCCCCTCAATCTTTGGGAACCCTAAGACAGGAACATATTCTGGCATTTGTAACATGTATGCCCTAAATCTAAAATTCTGCTTTAATGAGACAAAGGCATTATCCATTAATTGTCAAAGAGTGTATTAATTTGGTAAATGATCCCGCCTTTGATAGATGGTCTTAGAAATAAAATCCTCTGCTTGCTAAGTTAGACTCAGTAACACAGTATAAAAATTCTGTATTTTTAAGATCTACAGCAGAGTATTACTTTTATATACAGGGAACTTCCTTTAATCAGCCTTTTTTAACTTATAAATTACTCAAGATAGGCTGTGGAGTTGCTGCTTGGAGTTGCTGCTAGAAACTAGTCTCTTCACAGTAAAGTACATACAAAAAATTTTGAATAAGTCTGAACTTCACAGTTTCGGCAATAATTCAGTGAGGCTGAGTACTGAAAAATAGGTATCTTCTTTTACACTATTGCCTATAGTAAAAAACTGAATCAAAATAGCAACTGTAGATTTTCAGAATTAAACACACCAGTAAATATTCATTAAATGCTATCTGAATTCCAGCTTACCCAACTTTTCCACCACTTGCTGCTTGAACATTCACAAGTAACTTGGTTTCACCTGGCTGATAGAAACTCCAGTCTCTCCCACAATCTCTTCCATCTTACATAGGTAATATCATCAGCTTGCACCTGAAGCATTTTAAGACATTATGTTCAAAAGCTGAGGTATTTCATCAAAGTCTGTGCCTACAAAAGCATCTGTAGACTCATTAATGCTCTGTCTCACATTTTGGTGCCTAATTCCCAGAATTCCTAACTGAGGCGGGACATCTAACTTTACTGCTCTACATTGAGAGTATAGAGGCCAGCAGAGTAGCAAACAGCGCACATGCAGCAATGTGAATGACCAAGGAAAGAATAATGAAATTTTTATTTTTTTTTTTATAGAACCAGAGAATAGAAGTATAGAATAGTTGGAGTTGGAAAGGACCTTAAGGGCAGGGACACCTCACACTAAACCATATTACCCAAGGCTATGTCCAACCTGACCTTCAACACCTCCAGTGATGGCGCATTCACAACTTCCCTGGGCAACCCATTCCAGTGCCTCACCACCCTCACAGTAAAGACTTTCTTCCTCAAATCCAATCTAAACCTCCCCTGTTTAAGTTTGAACCTGTTACCCCTTGTCCTATCACTACAGTCCCTAATGAAGAGTCCTTCCCCAGCATCCTTATAGGTGCCCTTCTGATACTGGAAGCCTGCTATGGGGTCTTCACACAGCCTTCTCTTCTCCAGGATGAACAGACCCAACTTTCTAAGCCTGTCTTCATACAGGAGGTGCTCCAGTCCCCTCATCATCCTTGTGGCCCTCCTCTGGACTTATTCCAACAGTTCCATGTCCTCTTTATGTTGAGGACACCAGAACTGCACACAATACTCCAAGCGAGGTCTCACAAGAGCAAAGTAGAGGGACAGGATCACCTCCCTTGACCTTCTGGTCAAGCTCCTTTTGATGCAGCCAGCATATGGTTGGTTTCCTGGGCCGTAAGCACACTCTTCTGGCTCATGTTCATTTTCTCATCAAACAACACCCCCAAGTCCTTCCCCGCAGGGCTGCTCTAAATCTCTTCTCTGCCCAACCTATAGCTGTGCCTGGGATTGCTCCGACCCAGGTGTAGGACCTTGCACTTGGCATGGTTAAACTTCATCAGGTTGGCATCAGCCCACCTTAAAAGCATGTCAAGGTCTCTCTGGATGGCATTCCTTCCCTCTAGCATATCAACCGAACCACCCATCTTGGTGTCATCGGCAGACTTTCTGAGGGTGCACTCCATCCCACTGTCCATGTCACCAACAAAGATGTTGAACAATGATGACAATGGGAAACGCATCTGAAACTCTGCCCACATATCTGTTCATAAATCTTCTAGACAACATGGGCAATTGTCTTGTTCTTTTTTACTTTAAGATGTGGAAACAGGTGGCTGTAAAAAAGAGCCTGAGTCCCTTCCTCGCTTTCCCAAACTCCAAATTTTATTTTTGTGTACATTGGTTTCAGTGTCACATTCCCTCATATCTATTTAGGGTTTGGTGGGGTTTTGGGTGGATTTTTCTGTATTCTTCAGAGGTAATTTGACAAATGGTCCTATTCCCAATTCTGTAGAAACAGTAGACATTGTTGGTTTTAATTTAATTTCATAATTCTTTCATGCCTGACAGTAAGATAGGATTACTTAAAAATTCAGAACACAGATAAACTATTGTTTGTGTGAAATCAAAACAAAAAAAAGAAAAAAAGGTGGGAGGGGAATGGAATAAGGAAGAAAGAACTATAAGATACAAGAACATGTTGGGTGAGAAAATTGAGAGATGAAGCAATGAAGATGAAGCAGATGGGAATGGAAGAGAAAAATATTTTACATAGAAAAGCTCAATTCAAGGAAATTAGACCTAAAGGATCAGAAATGTCCATTCACAGAATCATAGACTCTAGAATGGTCTGGTTTGGAAGGGAAATTAAAGGTAATATACTTCCAACCTCCCTGCAATGGCAGGCCCACCTTTCACTAGACAAGATTGCACAAAGTCCTATCCAACCTGGCCCTGAATACTTCCAGGGTTGGAGCATCCACAGCTTCTTGGGTGCAACTTGTTCAGAGTCCAACCAATTTCTCGCCACCCTCACATAAAGAGCTTCTTCCTAACAGCTAATCTACATGTACCCTCTTTCAGTTTAAAGCTATTGTCCCTTTTCCTGTCACTACATGCTTTCATAAAATGCCACTCTCCAGATTTTTTGTAGGTCCCCTTTAGGTAGTGGAAGGCTGCTTTAAGGTGTCCCTTCTCCTGGCTGAACAAGCCCAACTCTCTCACCCTGTCTCCATAGAAGTACTCCAGGTCTCTGATCATCTTCATCTTCACCTTCACAGTCTTCCTCTGGACTTGCCCAAGCAGGTCCACATCCCTCTTCTGTTGGGGACCCCAGAGCTGAACACAGTACGCCACACAGGGCTTCACACAAGAGAAGCAGAAAGGGAGAATCACCTCCCTCAACCTGCTGGTCATGCTCCTTTTGATGCAGCCCAAGAAATGATTTGCTTTCTGAGATGCAAGCGCGCATTGCCGGGTCATATTGAGCTTCTTTTTGATCAACACCACCACATCCTTCTTCTCAGGGCTGCTCTCAATCCATTTGCTGCCCAGCCTGTATTTATGCTTGAGATTGCCCCTACCCACGTGCAAGATCTTGCACTTGGCCTTGTTGAACTTCATGATGTTCGCACAGGCTCACATCTTGAGCCTGTTCGGCTCCCTCTGGATGACATCCCTTTCTTCCAGGGTGTGGATCACATCACAGAGCTTGGTGTCATCAGCAAACCTGTTGTGGGTGCATCAATCCCACTGTCCACGTCACTGACAAAGATGTTGGACAGCACTATTACCAATACTGACCCTTGAGGGACACTACTCGTCACTGGTCTCCATTTGGACACTGAGCTGTTGACCTCAAATCGTCAAGTGTAACCATCTGGCAAATCCTTATCCATGGAGTGGTCCATCCATTAAATCCAGCCTCTCTAGTTTAGAGACAAAGGTGTTGTGCAGGACAGTGTCAGATGCTTTGCACAAGTCCAGGTAGATGATGTCAGAACTAAATAATGTAGAATGATTAAACCCTTTCTCATTTACAAATAACTAAAAAGTATATAATTTTTTCATCTCTTAACTCGTGGGGAATTTAAGTCTAACTGATTAGAAATCATATTCCATGTAAATAAACATTTTCACTGACTATAAATGATTGATAATACCTTCTATCAATCCTTTTTTCCATGAAAAACTTCAGGAATCAAAGAGAAAAGGACAAGTATGTTTATTCTGTATTTCAGCAATCTGTAGGTCAAAACCATATTTTTTAAATCACTGTCAGACTCATATTTAGTTAGTAATTTCAGCTCTGCTGGTTATACATAAAGAATCTGAGTAGGAAAGTGTAGTAGTGTGTAGAAGAGACAAAGTTGATAAACAGACATTGAAAGGACACTATTTTTCTTTCTCAATTTTTGTATGCTTTAGCTACATATTATAAGGGGTTTTTTTATATGAAACTTCATAAGTTTCATTTCAGGCTAAAAAAGGACATTGCCCATAAACAGATTTCCATTTGATTTTTTTCACGTGAAACCCTGTTCTCATTTTTTGTGTACATCAGACTCTCTTAATAATATCTTCTTCCCGTTTCACACATTTTGTAGCCAGACTTTTTATGCAAAGAAACTTCACTTTGTCCCTAAATATATGCCAGGAGCAATTCTAGTTGCAAATGAGCTACTGCTACAAAATGAATGTTCATATTAATGATTTCTGTGATAACATTGAGATCATTTGCACTCACATCATATGAAATCATAATTATTAACATTCTACCAATTATCTGATCTCAGATAATCCTCTTTCTCCTCTGAAAGGATTCAGAGAAGAAAGAAATAAAAAATATCTCATAAATTCATAACATATCAAAGGTGTTTGTATATTCTTACATCTTTCCATTAACAGTGAACATGGTCTCCAAACTTTTTTCTAATACAGAAATTTTATGCAAAAAATATGCAAACAGCTTCACAAATCACACTGATTATAAAACTGCAGTATGAAACATGTAAGTAAACAAAACGTGTGTCTTCGTTCTAAACTGACATGAAGGCAAATGATCATGTCCACTTATCTCAGTTGAAATAATACTACTGTAGGTCATAATGTCCAAGGTTTAGAATAAACTCCAAATTCACAGGGGTCAAAATCCAGGAGCTTTCCACAGAGAACATGAAGAGGCACATTAGCAAATCTAATCAAGTCATCAGTATGCCTGTAGTAAGAAGTCTTTTAAAATCATTAATCAGTGATCTATAATTCATATCTTAGTTGACATCTACACCCACATCGCACTGAAGGAATGCGTAAGTATAAATCTCTGCATATAGAAAGATGGCAAATATAAGGTGCTTAAATGTAATACTGCAATTTAGTAAGGAGTATTCAAAATACGTTAGGAGTGTTTTCTTATATCAACATCTGTACCAAGCAAGAAAACAAAATCTTCAACTATTTTGTTGAGTCAGCTATTTAAACTGGATCTTATTACTTCGTCCCCTACTACTGCTAAAGGTAGTAATGAGTAATGATGTGAGATAATTTGAGGCTCTGGCCACAGTATTGATAAGACTGCTTTCAGGTCTTCTCAAATTTGGAATTCAAGGCATATAAGAGGTAGAATCGCTACAATTTATGCATTTCAGATGGCAAAGAATTAATCCATATCGGCATAAATGTGAGATATGTAAAATGATATTTGATATGACAGTAAAAGACTCAGTGGAACTCACGAGAAATGTAGGTGCTCTATGAGACTGGTTTGTATACCAGGATAGTCCCCTACATGGAATTAAATATCTACTGCATTCAGTTTACTCAGATACAGTGTGATCAGTGAAAAGACATGTCAGTCTTGTCTATAAGGATTCATAATATATAAAAAAAAAAAAAAAAAAAAAAAGCTCTTTCTGCTTTCCAAACAACTATCTCAACAGTCTTGCTTGGTGGAACTTAAATATCTCTATATGTTTACTGAAACTAGAGATTTTTCATTTCCTTTACATCAGCTACATGATGTTGACTTCCACATCCAAAGGACAGTTTAAAAATCTAAGGATCGTTTAAAAATCTAAGAATTATTGTGTACTTTAAATGATGCAAAGCTTTTTAGAAAATAATCTAGACTTTAAATAATTAAAAAGAGCCTGGCGCAATCTTTCTACAGATCCTCCTTTCATATATTTGAACTGATGGATGAGGTCCGCTGAGCCTTCTCTCCTCCAGGCTGTGCAGTCCCAGCTTTTTCAGACTTCTCTTACAGGCTTATGCTCCAGTCCCTTTATCATCTTTGTGGCCCTTTGCTGGACTGTCCAGTATGTCCATGTTTCTCTTGTACTGAAGAGGCTAGAACTAGATCCAACACTCCAGATGATGCCTTGCTGGTCTTGAATAAAAAGGAAGGAGCAGCTCCCTCATCCTGCTGGCAATGCTTTGTTAATGCAGCCTAG
Source organism: Psilopsiagon aurifrons (assembly GCA_025447955.1). Classification (NCBI taxonomy): domain Eukaryota; kingdom Metazoa; phylum Chordata; class Aves; order Psittaciformes; family Psittacidae; genus Psilopsiagon; species Psilopsiagon aurifrons. Next base: position 17,757 of record JAOEHY010031773.1, on the reverse strand, counting down.
GATACCATTAGCTTTCTTAGTCTTTTAACTACCAGACTCCCATTATTAGTGAAATAAACACTGACTCCACAGCAACAAATTATTTATTTGTATTGTACCAAAATATATTTCCTACAGTTGTCTGGTCACCTTAGCTTTAAAATCAAATATAATATTACTGATCTGAAACAAAGAACTCAAAGGAAATGAAAGCCCACTAGCCCACTAAGACCAAAACAAGCCCCTTCTAGGAGGGTTCAACCCATCAAACAGCTGCAAGCTTTTTTTTGTAAAACAGCTGCAGGAGTTTGTAAGCCAGAGATATCACACAAACAGAGCAACTCTTCATAGGCTTACTTGGGAAAACTTAAATACCACTTAAATTTGTCCACTTGGGTTAAAAAGCAAGTCTGGAAGCTTCAAGTATTTGTAAAATTAAATTTGAAGGTTTGGCAGTTTTATCAGAGAACTCATTAAGGATGATTCTTGATATTCTAGAAAAAAGGCTGCACTTTGTGCTATTGCTGCAGCATATTGATTCACTCTAGGACTGATAGGTGTGCTTGTTCTATCAGGCTTCTTCCCTCTGGGATGTAAAAATCTCTGCAAAAATTTAGCTAATGAGAGGAGTATCTGATATGCAGACATTTCTCATCTTCTGCCCCCCC